>JAQFZN010002082.1:0-12634 GCA_034687075.1 Geophilus carpophagus | reverse complement strand
TACAGAATAGCTCCAGTCTTAGGAGGCTGCTACGAGTGTGTTGGCCAACATTTTCGATGGAATTGTCCGGTAGCATGAGATAGCGTGAAAGCTCAATTGGTCGCATTAGATGAGGAATTAACATTATTACAAATTGAGTAAAAATTTACATTATTTACATTTCGGATATTTGTGAAAATGAAGTGCATATTTTGTGTTTTAGTTCTAGTAGTCCTGTTTAACTTTACTGACTCAATTGCTTTTGGTCGGTAAACGTAATTAATTTTCATATATTTTTTCCCTGTTCTTGCAAACAAATATGTTGCATTTAAAATTTATCAGTTAACTTTTGCAATTTTTAATTTTCATTACTCTGTATTTATTTTTTGATTTTATTCATTTATGTTGATAGGAAATGTCTGGGAAAAGGTTCTATGTGTCCACGAAAAAACAATGCAGATAAAAAATGTTGTGACAATATGAAATGCATTGAGTGTCCTGAAGGGCGAAATTGTGGCAAGAGAGGTGGTGGATTATGTGCTTAAACTTGGTGCTGTTTGTCATAAACAATTTAAGTAAAAAGTTGAAATTCAATTATTATGTAATAAACTGTCAATAAAATATCAACTTATTTTATTACTTGTAGCTTTGTTTAAAAGGGGCACACAACCCAGTCTAACACACAATCCCCAAGGAGATAATCCACCAATTTGTCACAAAGACTGCTCAATGAATTCGGCCAAAACTAAACTTCTTAGGGAGATGGTTTCAGTGTTTTCCAAGGCAGGTCTGTTAATACTGATACGAAGTAGCTACAAAATAAATTATAAGAACAAACAAAAATTCAAACAAATTTAACTGCAGTGATATGAAATTATTTCTCACTTCACTCAGTAAATGAGTTTACATCTTTAGTGTTTTTATTTGTATAAATCAAATCAGCTGCAAAAATATGGCAGCGGTGGGATTCGAACCCACGCCTCCGAAGAGACTGGTGCCTTAAAACAGCGCCTTAGACCGCTCGGCCACGCTACCTCATTGATAGAAATTTTGTCAAGATTATTCTCTTGACTGAATAATATAATAAAAAAAGAAATTTTTACTATTAGAAAAAGCAGGTGTAGTAGTGACATCTATGTTTTGATTTTACAAACCGTTTCCTGATTGCGTGTTTAAATTGAAAAATTGAAAAAATAGAGCAATATTTCTTCTTTGTTTTAGAAACAATTTATTGTCATTTGTTACAAACTTTTTCATAATCTTCAAAACATATTGAAGTAGAATTTACACAAATGACATAATCTCGATTTTACCATCTCTTTACTACGCATTTAGAACTCGCAAATCCTTCTATTTTACAAATCAGTGGATCACAACAAAAAACAGTTGTTTCCCCACACGTGGCTTTTTCAGGTAGGCATCTGGTAATACAGAAAAAATATGAAATTACATATTTAAATAAACAGATCGTATAAAATGTAATTATCAATGTATAAATTATAAATTTTATTAAATTTTCTATTTACCTTGTGGCAAGACTGATACAAGAAGTTTCAAAAACAAACATCAGAATTAAAAAACTGAATAAAAACATTATTTTCACCATCGTTAGAATCAAATCCTGTATCGAAAATGTATGCTATAAACAACTACAATTATAAAACAAAATTATCTTATTTAATAGAATTACAATTTTAATGTTTACAACTCCCAACACAATAGCTAATGCATCATAAAAGATGTTTTATGTCAGATAAAAATTGTTAAAATTTGTTTAATGAGTAATGGCTGGATACAGAGTGAATTTTTTAATGAGAATGTTGTAATAAAAATTTCTGGTTGCTGTCATAAGCTACCGTATTAGTATGTTTTGATGGCCCCATCAGGCCTCCATACATGGTGTTGCAGTTTTTGGCCACTAGAGTGTTTTTCAGGTGGAAAAACACTCACTCTTTCTCTTGCATTTGTCCAGTGAGGATGTATTTCTTTCTTTCTTGTTTCATTACTATTATATCTAGACTATTCTAGAATTTTCCATACTTAGAATTAGGGCTACTAATTTATATTAGGGACTACTTAAGGTAGTGTTTAGGTTCTATTGTGCACTTGGTTTAATTTAGTCTTTGTGTTTTGGCTAGGCCTAACACTTGTTATTTTTCTATCTTTATTTGTTTTTTTTTAGTATATCCCTGCTTTAAAGTGGGTCCAGTTCTAACATAACTGTGGTAGCAGAGGATGGTTAAGTTTATCTAGCTTAGTATAGGTTTAGTTTGTGTTTCTTGGCTGTGTTTAAATTTTTTTCTTAACTTTATTTTAAAGTTTGGCCATTTTTGATTTTAACTTGGCTATTTTGGATTTAGGCTGCACTAGGCTGCCATTTTGGATTTGGGCTGCATTTGGCTGTCATTTTGGATTTAGGCTTCTATTTTTGTGTTTAGTCTTAGTGACTTTAGCCTTTTCTTTTTCTGGCTTGGATTCTATATTTTTCTTCTGAATTTATTTTGCATATAAGAATGCAATGCAATTTGCAGAAAGAATCTTTAAAAATATGGTTCCTTCTCAGATATACAGCAACTATTTCACCAGAAATTCCTACATTAATTTGTTCAAGTTGTTCATAGAAGAAGCTTCTCTTGACGTTAAAGTCACATCCGTGCTCGGCAAATAAAGTGGCTGGTAGAGTATCTAAAATAAATTTAATAATAAAAATGTTGCAAATTTTGTTATGAAACAGCATAAAATTGCAACTAAACTAAATAAAAAATTACTTGCAAATCGAAAAAATTCATGAAGAAAAAATGCATCTGCATGTGCACGTGAGTCTCTTTTTGCAGCCCTTGGATAATTGTACAGAAATAAGGACATTGGAGGAAAATCCATATCAACATGTTGTGTTTCATCCATATGTAACGGGTGGCCACCTAGGGTGCCATCCATCACGGGTTAAGGACTGCCCCCTCTGGCTCCACCCTCTTATCCCGAGAGGGAGAGAGGATGTGGTCAGAGGAGTCGGTCGGTTACCGTCAGTAGAAGGAGTCGGTTCGAGACAGACTCTAGAGTTGGAGAGAGAGAGAGAAGTACCCAGTCAACACTGGTCCTAACCAACCCCAGCAGAGGCACCAAGCTGCAAGGCAGCTGCCTCAGAGACATAGCCATGGGATAGGTACTTCCCGGGCTACCTCTGTGTTCAGGCTACCATGGCTGTTGCCGGGGCAACACTCATGGTGAGGCATGGGGAGGCACCGGCACTAAGGTGGGATGCTTTACCGCATCCCCGGCGCACCAGAAATACCCCTAGAAACCAATAAAGGCCATCAACCCTAAACATCAGTGTCAAGTGTGTCCTCCTTCCCCTGTGATCGGCGCATCCTCCGCCTGGTTTAAGCCCCAAGTTCGGCCAGGTACAGGACAACCCAATCACACATACTTAACTCCCGCTACAGTTACAGCTACAGGTTGCAGATCATCTGGCAACTAGACAGAAACGCAAAGGTGGCACCGGGTCTTTGTTTAACAACAGACCCCAAAAATAACTTCCGCTTCCGTTAGTTACCAAGTTTTATTACAACTTCAAGTGTGAAATTTATTTTAATTTATTTTAATTTATTTTTCTAGCAAATTCAGTTTATTTACAATATTTTTTATTTACAATATTACATATTATAGTAATGGCTGGTGGCCTATCGGCGTATGGTGCCCTAGCCCATTGGTTAAGGTGGCACTGGGTCTGTGGTTAACAACGGACCCCAAAAATAACATCCGCTTCCGTTAGTTACCAAGTTTTATTCCATTTTGTAGTGACCACGTGCAAAGCTTTTTGCTCAGCGCTGATCCAACGATTATCTCGGCCAAATACTGAAAATGTCTGTTTCTATCTAAATCTAAAGCCTAGATTCAATACCGGAAGTGAAGGGCATCATGGGTATGATGTCATAACATTTCCTTCCAGAGGGCCAGGCAGTGCTAGGTTAGTGTTGTAACAGAAAAATTAGGTTGCTGCTATAAGCTACCGTACTAGAGTATTGTGATGGCCCAATTAGGCATCCATACCTAGTGTTTTGAGTTTTGGCCACCAGAGTGTTTTTCAGGTGGTTCAGGTGGAAAAACACTCGCTCTCTTGCTTTTGTCCAGTTAGGATGTGCTGCTTTCTTCTCCTTATTTAGACTATTCTAGAACTTTCCACATTTAAAATTAGGCCTACTAATTTATATTAAGGCCCACTTAAGGTATAGTGTTTAGGCCTTATTGTGCCTTGGTTTAATTTAATCTGTTTGTGTTTGGCTAGGCCTAACAATTCAGTTAGGGTTTTTACCTTTTCTTCTTTATTTAGTGTATCCCTGTTTTAAAGTGGGCCCAGTTCTATACATAACTGTGGTAGGAGAGGATGGTTTACTTTATCTAGTTTAGTATTGTGTTTTAGACTGTTTGAATTTTTTTCTTTTTTTTAACTTTAGTGTTAAGTTTGGCCATTTTTGATTTTAACTTGGCCATTTTGGATTTGGGCTGCATTTGGCTGCCATTTTGGATTTAGGCTTTTTTTTTGTGTTTAGTCTTAGTGACTTTAGCCTTTTCTTTTTCTGGCTTGAATTTCCTATATTTCCTTAATTTCCTTCTGAATTTATTTTGCAAATTAGTTATTTGTGCAATTTAGTTATTTAAGAAAATTCAGTTGGTGTAGTTTTTCCTTATATTGTATTTAATGAAAGTGGCCACATAAGTGTGACCTTAAATAAGCCTTCTTATCCACTTAGTAGCTTATCATTATTATTATTACTGTACTATTATTATTGTTGCATTTATTCCAGTGACACAGGTTACATTATATTAAGATAGAGTTGTTACCTTTTGACAACTATTTAACCTGGAAAGTGGATATCCAGTTTTTGCTAGACGAGAAAGGCC
The DNA here is from genome assembly GCA_034687075.1 of Geophilus carpophagus. Lineage (NCBI taxonomy): Eukaryota > Metazoa > Arthropoda > Chilopoda > Geophilomorpha > Geophilidae > Geophilus > Geophilus carpophagus. The sequence goes on along the minus strand of JAQFZN010002082.1, from coordinate 7,753 downwards.
TATTAAGATTTATCTTAGATGATAATGAGCCTGGAGTGGAAGTTCCTCCAGATGATAAAGTCAGTGCAGCAGACAAGCTGGCATATACACATAGAAAAACAAGGACAGGTGTCTTAAAGGCCATCACAAATAGTATTATGGTATGAGTTTTTAATCAATGTTCCTCTTGTTTCAGCACATGTTCCTCACAAAATTAATAAAAAACCAATTAATAATTTTTCTTCTTTTTTAGTAGCCTGGTTAAGCGTAGCAGTACAAGCCTACTCGGGGTACCTTTTCAATCTCAAGTGCTATAATTTTCAAAATTTTCAATTTCTGCAGCACAATTATGCCAAAAAATCATTTTGATGATTGCTTTCATGATCACTTTCATCATCAGGTGGGGGATTGAGATTATTCATTGCTACAAAAATACCCCAACTAATGATTGTTTTTCTAAATCTTCTCCTGTTTGCCATTTTTGATGATTGATGGTTATGTGAGTGGATAATGAATAAATTCCTTGTTCTCTGGAAGACTGACTCACTGTTGTTCTGGCACAAATGGACAAGTTATTGTGACACATGAATTTATATACCCAGTTGTAAGAATCATTGAAATCATTAATTTCATTTCTTTAGCAATTAATTTAGCCTTTGCTTTATTAACAATGGTTGAAATAACGTGATTATTTTCATGTTGGGCTAAAATCCATGTAACAAGATTTTGGCCATTTTACTATGACATGCTCTTTTTCTTAGATTAATTTTTGTAGAGGTGATGTTCAGAAAAATAAATAATCCATTGGATATAAAATAAATTTCTGATTTATTTTATAAAAGAATAAAAGAACTAAATACACATTGTCCATCAGCATCTTTTTAAGCTGCTAATGACAAAGGTTGAAAGATTGCATAACAAGCGATTGCTAAAAATAAATTTGATATCTTATATAGATGTGAGATCTCATTTCATGGATGAGATTTCACTACACAAGGGGTGAGACAAAGCACTAAAACAGAAAAATTCCAATTTGTAAATAATATAAATAATAAAATCAAATACAAATTATATGAATAAACTAAAGTGCAATGTCTCATAAGTAATAATTAAATACAAAATAAATGTTCTGCCTTGAAACTCTATAAGTGGCAATATAATAATAAAAGTAAATGAAAAGTAGAGGCTTCGGGAACTAAAGTTGGGCAGAAATCAAAATAATATAAGAAATAGTCTCAACAATTTTCTCTAATTCCTTTTCTTTTTTTCTCCATTCTTGGACAGATGATTTTCCAACACAAAACACCCGACCTGCAGCTTTATTTCTTTTTTCCTTAGCTGCTTTAACAGCTTGTAACTTAAATTCGCCATGTATAGAATTTATGTTTAGGCATTGTTTAGTTAAGTTTAGTTAATTATACATTTCTTATAGTATAGAAATTGCATATGTTTACATGATGTGCACTATATATCAAAAGTTGCAATTTGCACATTATATGCGGGTGCACAGTATACTCGAGTGCACATTGTATGCGCTAAAATAGGATAGTTATCAGGAAACTGTGTTAACAAATCAAAATTTTTGTAAAAGTCAACTCTTCAAGTTTTTTTTTATCATTTATTTGGTTTTCATTTAATATGTACATGAGTTGAGAAATTTTGGCAACTAATGTCTGATGAAGAAAGTTGATTATGGATGAAGTCAAAGATAAAAGTAATTTTGCTTTTGTAATAATCTTCTCGATCAATAGGACACATAAATTGAACACTTGACATTAAAAAAAAGCAATCAATCTTATTCACCATTGAATACCATTCAGATTCATTTTCTCACCTAACATTGACATTTTTTAGGTAAGCAAGCCTCAAACAATTGAGCAGATCCAGTAGAAAGGAACAGAAAATTTCCAATTCTCGGAAATCATTTTCAATGCACAAAAATTTGACATCTATTGTTTCAAGTGAATAACTAATAACTCAGTTGGCAATTCCAAAGAAATTCGTTCTTTCGGACGTTCATTCTAAGCAAATAGAACGGCCATTTAAAAAGTGTTAACCGCGAGAAGAAACTTGCCAACTTGATTGACAAATGTGATAATACCAGTCAACATTCGATGAAGACATTCGATGAAGCCATTCAAGTTTGCGTCCACTGTGTTTTTTCTTTGACGTCATCTTCTAACTTGACTGGTGTAGGATATAGAGGCTTTCTATCTTTTACTTATATTCCATCTTGGAATACAAGGATAAGAGATACAAAATGAAATAATAATGAAACAATAATAGTATTAATAAAATAATAATAATCACAATGATCCACAATCTTGTGGGAACTTCTAATATAAGTCAAAGTAAGACACAGTTCACTAGTGTTCACAGATGTTCACAGTTCCATGAGGAGCACAGCAGACAACCTCTCTCTGGGAGCAGCTCCTGATCAACTGCTGTTCATCAGTAGTACTCAGAGTATTTATACACATTCAGGCTGGGAACATCCTGCCTAAACAGGCTGGGAACATTCTGTTGGAGGGTGTCTCAGGATGGCCAGAGGCTGTAGTAAATGGTGAGAGCTGCTGGTAGCCAGCATGCTGTCACACTGGCAAACAAACACAATCTTTACCTCTCGTTCGAATCCACGCACTTTGGTTTAAAATTTTAACATTGATCGCTTTAGCCGTCGTTTTGGTCTGTTTAATTTGGTCGTTTAAATCCTTGCTTAGTTTCACGTTTTGAATCATCTTTGCCAACTTGTTTCTGTAATCGATTGGCATACCAACATTTCTCAGCATAGTAATCATTCTTTCTTCTATTTCACTGTCAACAGATATATCTAAAATCAATCTTCTAGCGAGATTAGTTTGGTAAATCGAAATAAATACATCCTTATTTACAATATACTAGGGGCGTTCAATCCAAAAAAGAAAAGTGACTTTTGAAAAATCACTTTTAAAAGTCACTTTTTATTAGGGGCGTTCAATCCTAAAAGACAAGTGACTTCAGTTAAGTCACTTATGATTCCCATGCACATGCGCAAGAGAGGCAGAACTACAACCTAAAACGACAAGTTGCCATCTTGATTTTTATGATTGTGACTGGTAGCACATGCACAGAACACTAAGCCTTTATGATTGGCTAAAGCCATTTAAAGTGACTTATAAAAAACAGAAAAGTCACCCAACACGTGTCTTTTGGAAAAGACACTTTTAGCCAGTGAATTTTAAAAGTCATGACGTTTTTAGCATCATTTCCTGCTGAAAAAAGTCACAAAAGACAGAAAAGTGACTTTAAATTTTGGATTGAACACCCCTACTGTAATCTAATAATGAAATAAAGTATTTGCTCGGAGTACTGATTCAGGGGCGGATTGAGGCCCAAAATCAGCCTGGGGTATTTTTTTTCAACTGGCCCAGTCTAAATTTTTTTTATCCCACAGCTATTTAGAGCCAAGATTGCCGTTTTTTAGTCTTACAATTAATCTGATTTTTAATATTTATTATTTTTTTTATTTTTTTACTTTTAATATTGTTTATTTTATGTTTGACTGGGCCCACCAATCTCTTTTATACCACCACCCACTGGGGCATGCCCGAATGCCCGGTGGGTCAATCTGCCCCTGTACTGATTGCAAATGCAATATCAGGCTTAATGGAATTTGCTAAGTAAATGATAGCACCTACTAATTTTCTATATGGGATGTTATTTATTTTATTATCTTTCTCTCTCATTTGCTGGCAACATTTCATTTGTCAGTTTACAATTTATATCCATAGATGTGTTTACAGATTTACAGCCTGTCATATTAAACCTCTGTAGCAAATCCACAATATACTTGTACTAACTAAGTTTGATTTCTCCTTAGGTTTCTTTCTTGATAACCTTAATTCCCAAAAAATGGCTTATTAGACATAAGTCAAACATCTTAAATTTACTGCATAACTCTTTCTTAGCTTTATCAATTAAATCTAAATTGTGAGATATCAGTATTATATCATCGACATAAACTAAAATGATTAAAATTGCTTTTTCTATTATTTCATAAAATACACAATAAACAGTCAAAGCCTGGTCTATATACCCTTTTTTAAATAACTGGTCAATTCAAACTGCCATTCTTTACCTGACAGTTTAAGTCCATACAGTGAATGTACTTGTTTGCACACTTATGTTCCTCTTCCTTCTTTAGAAATGCTTCAGGTTGTTGCATGTATTCCTTATCATGTATTCTACAAGATTCAATGCTTCCATTTCTTTCAGTGAATCATGTTCTTCTTGCATGGTTTTTTACAATAATTCTGAGTCCGACTCCTTTAATGCTTTTTTAACAGTTGTAATGGTCTAAGGGAGTACATCCGTATGCTGTATGCTGTATTGACAGAAATGGCAGTATCTTGACTGGCTTTTCAATCATTTGTGGTTCCACAGATTGTCTGGTTTCATCAAAATCAAGAAGTATACCATAATATCTTCTATCTCTTGGTTTTCTTTTGCTCAGACTTTTTCATTCATTGAATCTTTAAAAAACATACATCTTTATGTTTGATCATCGTTTTATCTCCACTATTTCATAATTTGTATGCGTTGGACTCTACTGTACTAATGTGTATGGTTTTCCCTTATTAAATTTTGTATGCTCTGGTCTTTGAGCCAAATGAAAATAACATTCGTGCATTAATAGCACAAATTTTAAAATCTGTGATAAAATAATCAAAAGCAAATTCAACTTTAATTAATTCTTGAATAAATGACTTTACTTTTTTAAAAAGCAACAAGAATGAATCTTTAGTTTTGTTTTCCATCAAGCAGAATAAAACTGGTAGAACTCACTTTGTTGCCTCTGCAGTTTCTATCTCGCAATGTAATATGTATAGCTGAGTGAACAATCTGGCACAGTTCAAAATGTTCATCGCCAAACAGACTTTGTGACGGCTTTTTGGACACATGTCCTGAGGTCATCACATGACATGGACCGGCCAATCAGGAGGCTCTGCTACCCGATCACATGACCCTTCTGATAAGCGTGACCTCCCCTTGATAAGCGAGCTAAGAAGTCAGAGGGATCCTCTTAATCTGAATAAACATTATTTGACTTGGGTTGAGTCTCTGAGTCCAATTTATTTGTGGCAGCCCCTTCTAGCTGTTCAATGCACCCCAAATGTATTGGACAGTCCGAAAGGCAGTCACAACTTTAAGCATGACTTGACTTAAATTTTCTTTAGTCGTAAATAACAGTAGCCTAGAACATCAATCAGATTGCATTAAATGATACAGAAATTTATCACCAGATAAGGTTTCTGAAAAGGTTCAAGATGATCCTCCCATGATATTTGTTCCAGAGTAGCAGGTTCTTTTGGTATTTCACAGCGACAGATGTAGTTTAACTACTGGGGTCAAAGCATTTTTACTTGGGAGAGCCTGACAGATTTTCATACCCTATGCTGCTAAATTAGCCTAAATTAATTGAGAGGGTTTTTTATTTGTTGTAATGGCCTGCTCCTTTATGACCTGACTGATCCTGGTCACATGTGGACGAGTTTCATCTGTAAAATTTGAGTGCCTATTTGATGGAACTATGATATCGGGTTCTACTGTGCTCATATTTGTTGTAATTTGTCCAGAACATTGATTGTATAAGGTTTCACATTTTCAGTAAATCCTAGTTGCTGTTTTCATATTTATTGCTCCAAATTTCCATATGTTCTTCATTTTTTTATTGTATATTCAAAGTATGGATGAGTCTATTTTCCCTCCAACTTTGAATGATGATAGTATTATTATTCTTGCCATACTGTTGGTTGATTATTTTGTTTAATCTTATCTTCCCATTTACAACAACTTTACACTGCAACTCTTTGCATCTCTTTTGTAAGTGTTATTTTAATCTGGCACCATTGAATCCAAGAATGCATGAAATACTCTTATATAGTGATTAAAACTAGTTTTTTCATAATCTGAAAGTATTAAAAAATTGATATCTATTGCATAAATTACTCACTTACTTTAAAAATAATGTTCAACATGTTAACTGGAATGTGAAAAAAAAACTTACTGTCAGTTAGATGCAGAACTATGCACAAGTAAGTGGTTTTATATTTATTTATAATTAATTTAGTGAAATAGATATGAATAATACTTCCTAATCAAGAATTTGTATAAAAAATGACTTTAAATTGCTAAGAAATCCAGGGCGGTTAGTACCATTAGGCAAGATTAGGCAGCTGCCTAGGGTGGCAAAAGGGTAAAAAAAAATTAATTTAAAATCAAACAGCAAAAAATAAAATTTTTGCAAATTACGCTTAGAAGGAAAAAAAATAAAATAAAGAAATAATTAAAACATTGAATTGTTTTTATTGAATGATGGTAGTAAAAGGAGGGGGGTAGCTTTTTTCAACTTTTGCTTAGGGTGGAAAAACACCTAAAAATAACCCTAAACAAATCTTGCTTTCAACAAGTTGCTGTCAATTATAGATCTCGGAATTAATTCTAAATTACAATAATAAAATGTGGTACAAAAAGCCACTTTATTGTAAAACAAGATGGTGGCAAACAATTTCATGGTCAGAAAGCAACTCCAGTGTTGCTTTCATGAAATCGACTTTTAGGAAAGCCAGTTTTTAAAAAATGATGTAAATGGCATATACTTCCTGTCTCCAAAAGCAAACACAAACCAACAAGATATTGAATGCACTTATTGTGACTGTCTTTGGAGCAGTGGTGAATCCAGACAATTTCTCCAAAGAGAGGGCAATGCACAAATTTTCTAATAAATAAAATGGTTTGAAACATTTTAATTACTCAAAAATCAAGTAAAATTTGTGTTGTAAAATTTTTAAAAATAATTGAAACATTACAAAAAAATTCTCTTCAATTCAATGCTTAAGACACTGGTACTTTACTTCGTCTAGGGGCTCTATTGTCTCATTGCCACCCTCCTGTATCCATCATTGTCTACACTAGCAATGCATAGTGTTAATTAATGACTACATGATCACAGATTTACCTAAAGCTAGGTGCCAAATAGATTTGCCATCTGGAAGGCTTGATGCATATGTTTCATTTATGATTGTCACTCGCTCTACTGTCAGGTTTGGGCGTGACAGGGAAGCAAGAGGGACGGAGCATATTGCTGGATGAGAACAAAGGAGAAAATGACCAGGAGTTAAAATGGACCAATCTGAGGAGTTTTTAGAAAGTGGACATAATGGTTTTGAGTTGCTGGCAGCTGAAATTGCTAAGAGGAGAGTAGAAAGTTGCTCGAAGTTTAGGCATTGACGACCAAGATGTCTTTGAAGCTTCTCTTTTACAAAGCATACCATTTGCTTCCAAAATCCTCCCCACCATGGAGCTTGCTCAATTATAATCTTCCATGTAATACAATATGTCAAAAGGTAATTTTTTGTAGTAGTTGCTGCAATTAGATTCCAAAGTTCTTTTAATTCTTTGCATGATTGCAGAAATGTTTTGCCATTATCAGAGTAGATAGTTTTACAGACTCCATAACGAGCAAAAAAATGACAAAGACAAAGGAAAGTCTTCTACTGTCAAGGAGCTTACTAATTCTGTATGAATAGCTCTTGTAACAGCACATGCTTTTGATGTATTATCATGGGGTTGTTTAACATAGAGAGGACCTGCAAAGTCAATTTCAACAACTGCAAAGGGTGGTTCCTTTTGAACTCGGTCCAATGGAAGTGGTGCAGTGTGACGGCCTTTTGGACATATATGTCCCGAGGTCGTCACGGGACCTGTGACCCTGATTTTACTACGTGTACCAGGT
>JAQFZN010002081.1:0-12637 GCA_034687075.1 Geophilus carpophagus | reverse complement strand
GTATTCTTTGGGAACGTATCTGTCGTGTAAAAACAGAATTAGGTGTATATGCAATGAATTAGAAGAGCGAACAAGAAAAAGCAGAACTGTGATATCTGACTTAATTGGTTTCTGTTTACTGTTAAATTATAAACAAAAAAATAATTTATGAATTAGAATAACATTTACAGAAATCATTTTAATTTATCCCCGATTATCCACACATGTGCCCTACGGATGTTAACGGAGAATCCCCAGATCCATTTGGATGACCCATGGATAACCCACAGTTTCTCAATACATGCCTAACTTGAATTCAGATTACCATCATTATATATAAACATTATAAATATTATAAATTTTAAAAATTAACTTGCATTTCTATCATTTCCAAATAAAAATCAATTTTATTTCATTAAATATTAACAACTTGTACCTTAAAAGTCCCATCGATCTATCTTTCATAGATGAATGCCACTGCAAACACTAAAAACCCACACAAAACCAAAATGAAGGTCTAAAATAACCTATCAGAGATCATTTTGGTTTTAGCTGGTTTTAATAGTTGCAGATAGCATGACCAGTAAATTGCAAATATAAAACCAGCTCATTCGAAAATCGCTTTAAAACCAGCCTAAATCTAACTGTTCTAAAACCGCTAAAACCAATCTGGTTTTCATTTTCGAATGCAACTACCGTAAATACCCGCGTATAGGACGATACCGTGTATAAAACGCAGTTAGTTTTTTAACCTAAAAACCATGAAAAAACCTGTGTTTGTGTTTATAGGTTTTATATATATTATATGTTAATATACACACATATATTAATATATATACATATTGTTAGTTTAAAAAATAAGTATCCATGTATAAGACGCACCTGGGTTTTAGGCCAAATTTTTAAGAAAAAAAGTGCGTCTTATACGTGGGTATTTACGGTAATGTGTAAAACCAACACCAGGTTAAAACTAAGCGATCTAAAACCTCTAAAACCAGTCCGGTTTTTATTTTCGAATGCAACTGAAAATTGTCAATCAAAATGACTGCTATTAATATTTCTAGTGAATAACTAAATGCAAATACATAAAAGTGGAAAAAAATAAATAGAATTTAAAATGGAAACTGTCAAAAGTTGTCGATCAATCAGATTTTTTGCCCAAAAAGTTTAATTGATCGATTTTTGAAAAGTTTTAAAAATTGGAAAAATAAAACTTGAATTGTTTGCTAAAAGATTTTTGATGTATAAATCCAGAAATGGGTTCTTAGCTGCTTTGATTCCCTCGAGAAATCGATATAAATCTCGTTGAAATTAACTTATATAATTTATCATCTTTTCACTAAGAATTTTTCCTATAATTAACTTAAAACTTTTCTTTTGCTTGCTTGCTTGCTTTAGTTTTCTCAAAATCAGGAAACAACTCGCAAAATGCACATTCAAACAAATCAAGATAAGATTTTATTTTTCATCTTTTTCTATTTTAAGAAAAAGAAAAAAAATAAGGGATTTTCTCCAATTATATTCTGATTACTCATTTTATTAAAAGGCATAAGGTTTAGGTTGATGTATTAAAATGGTAAAATGCAACACCTGCTGCGTTAATTACCAGGTAAAAGAGACATAAAAATGTAACAAACAACACTTTTTTCAAAATATTTTAAATAATATTTAAAAAAAAATAAAATAAAAATTTAAAATTTTAAAAAAGAGAGAGAAAAAAAATGGTTTAATGCTGATGCAATATTGAAACGTTCTGAAAGGATTAAGGGTCGAGGTAAAATGACACACCTTTGCCTTCAGGTAAGAAACATTTATGAACTTGCAAGTATTCTTTTTCCCACTAGGGATTTTCTTTCGCAAACATTGCTTTTAGTTTGTTTTTCATTTTTCTTCTATTTTTCTCATCTTCGTTATTGATTTTAATCATAATTTCGCGAACGAACTCATAATTTATATTATTTTTTTAAATTAAATTAAATTCAAATTCAAAATTCAACCGTTACATCCAATTTCAAATTTTCTATTACTAACACTCGTGTTACATGAATTTGCTATTTGCTAAGATATTTTTCTAAGCTATAAGATTGAGACAACGTTATCCATTAACTAGATAAACAAGATAAGGACAAGTGGACACAATGATGGCCGTCCCTTCTTCTTCTTCTTCTTATCGTCCTTTTTTGTAATTTTATCGATAAATCAATAGATAAATTGATACTTTAAATAAATACGGGATCTGAGTGAGTGATGCGAAGATCAATGTATAGAATATTTGTTATCTAGATCCGTTTCTATGGGATTACTGTATGTAAAGAGAGATTGCGTGAGTTATCAGTGAAACGTGTGATTTGTTTAAAACGAGTTTAAGTCGGGAGAATTTAGAAAACATGAAAATAGATTGAAAATTTTCCAATTTGTGCAAAACAAGTATATATAGAAATAAACAAGGAAATTAAATATGTTATTAATATAATATCTAGTTGATGTAATTTCATTTTAATTCTACGGAAGCTTCGAAGAGACAATTTAATTTTTATAAAAAGGTTACTTAAAAGTTTGTGTTTTTGTTTGAAAAAAAATAAGATAAAATAGGAAAAATTAAGTAAAAGAGTTTTTTTTTATACGCATTAAAGATAATGTAATGTGGAGCGCTGTAATTTGGCACTTGCTAAAACATTTGTGCACGGAAAAGACATTTAAATAAATGATATGTTTTTATTGTACACAGATGGAGCACTTTGAGTCAATGCAGTGCAATATTTATACATAAAATTTTGATATTATATTTTCTGTTTAATTTTCTTTACAAAACTTTAATTTCTTGTCACTAATTTCCCTGATTTAATTAAATTAAACTAAATCACAACAAGGATCTGCATCACATTTTAAAATAATCTAATGATGATTGTGATATATTTCTTTCACTTCTTATAAATAATAAACAAGTATGAAACATGTTTACATGCTCTTATTGTTTGCTTAATATAAAAGTTGGAAAAATGAGCCCATTTGGGTTATTTTTTTCCTTTTTTTGCATTTCGATTCCAACCTTAACATATGACATTAAAACTCGTGACGCATGCTCAGAACTGATGCTCACCAGATTTTTCTTTGTAGAATAAGAAGCTTAGTAGAAAAAAGGAAAAGTATGAACCCATGAATACCCAGACTTATACATTATAACTCATTTTTGTATTCACTCAAATCCTCACTGACATAAAATAAAAAACAGAACAAAAGAAGATCACATTTTTTGTAAAGTCATAAACAGAAAATTAATTAAATAATGTGTGATTGTGGTTAGTGATTGATTATCTATTCAACCACTATGTAATTGATTTGAATACATGTCCAACTGAATGAATCGATAAATAAATTGTACGTGATGTAAATAGAATCAGGCTTAGACTTATAAAGCTAATAAAGGATTCTCGACGTTGTCCTAATAGAGTTTACTTCATGTGATCTAAGTCAACCATATTGGATTGATTTCTATTGAGAAGAAGAATTGGAATTTGCTTTTTTTATGTCTGTTCGGAGACAATTAGCGTGGAAAAAGAAATTCCAATCGACTTTTTCGACGGAAATGAAACCAATATGGTAGATTTATATTGTGTTTACATGCATGGAATGTTTCGAGTTGTGGATAATCCCGGTTGTAGATAAAACCGAAATGAGCTGTGTTTACATGCTTAAATAATCCGGGTTACAACAGGAAGTGCTGGGTTTTACTGAAATGTGGAATAAATATCTAGAGGTTTTATTAACAGGAAAAATGTTGTAAAAATTTGCTTATTTTGGATAGTTTTGCTATCCATCAATTGCAGAACGATTTCTTCTTTTATAGCATAAAATTTCACGATTAATGCATGCTACTATTTTAACAAAAGACAAACAGGAAGTCAAACAGGAAGTTCTTATTTCAGAGCATGCACAGTAAAAATAATCTTTCCTACTCAAAATGTTCTACCAACTGCAAATAGATAATCCACCACTCATATTATCCATCTTCCTGGAAAACATGTCTGTTTCAAGACTCCGGTTGTACTGAAGCAAACCGGTTCATTATTCTGGTTTATGAAATTTTAAAAAATATTGTTCCGGTTGGTGAAAATAATTTTTGGCAATAATTTTTACATTTGGTCTTTGTATTTTGCATTTTTAAATATGTCTGTTTCAAGTCTCAAATTGTACCGGAGCAAACCGAAACAGTGTTTTGGTTCATGAAATTTTGAAAAATATTGTTCCGGTTCATGATATTGTTAAAAAAAATTGTTCTGGTTCATGAAAAAATTTTTTAGCAATAATTTTTTACGTTTTGTCTTTATATTTTGCATTCTTTTTATCAAAATACCCATCTATTTCTTTATTTTTTTGTTCCGTTCACAAAAATTTCTAAGTTCTGTTCCGGTTCGTGAAATTTTCCATTCCGAGTCGGGGTCTGTTTACATGCATCAAATATTATGACCCACTCAAAATATTCCATGCATGTAAACACAGTATTAGCCCTATAAACTCGCTACAGCATCTAAACTCATTTGTTTATTATCAAACTCAAGTTGTTTGGTATAAATCTTGATATAAATCTTGATAGAAGTAGCATGTTTATTGCATATTTCATACTATGATTTAAAAGCCAAGTTTTGTTTATTTAAAAGTAAAGTTCAAAGCGCTTGTAACCAATCAATTTTTTCTCTCTAAAGTTCAGCTTGTGTTTTCAGCGCCCATCTCGGTTACATAAAGCCCGATACCATAAAACAAGCAATCCATGAGTATCTTAGTTCGATCTTTTCTTTGCAGGTGAAAATGCTGCTAAGCACTCTCGTGGTAAGATTACTGGACGTTGTTACGTTTCCTTGGAGACATCAGTTTTACGACTCATCACACTTTGCCAACACTTGACTTGATATTTTCACTGAAAATTGTCCTTTTCCCCACTCGACTGTTTCCATTTCAACTGGTTTAACTTGTTGATGGTATTAAATTTTATTTTCTGTGCAATGAGATAAATTAAATGGGCGCACAAGTGAGTCAAAGCGAGTTGAGTTTAATATTAATTTTCATTTTAAATTGATTATCATCATGTTTAATTTGTGAGAAAAAGTTAAATAAGTTGTTTATTACACTTGTCCCCCGATTTACACAGTACTTGTTTTACACGATTTCGGTTTTACACGGTTGATAAATTAACGGATTTCAAGAAACTGATAAAAATGTATATTCGGCTGCATTTTACAGGCTTTTTTATTTTGAGTCATTTTTGAATCTCGTTTCTTTGGTAGCACTGGATCTGAGATCTTCCGTTATTCATCAACCATTGAACCAGAATCGCATCAAAACTATCAAGTAATGAAAGTGACGTCATACCAATCAGGAAGAAAAGTCTGATAGTTCATGAAACTGATGACAATAATTAAACGTATTATTAATTTTATGTTTTTCAAGATGTCTTACTTTTGTTTTACGTAAATAAATGACCGAATTATACACATTTTAGTGTTATTTTCGTTTTACATGGTTTTACATAGCAAAATCCAAGTTTTCGATTGAAATGGTTTTGTGCGGAACCTATCTTCAGTGTAAATCGAGAGATCGGTGTATTATTATTTGTAAAATATTAGAAAAAATAGTAATTTATTTACATTTTTTTCAATATTTTGTGACTTAATAGATGAAAAAAAATGCAACGTCTATCTCAATTTGATTTTGACATGACTAGTTTACTATTTATGACATTTTTAACATTTACAAGATAAAAATCACTCACTTTTTGATTTGATACTGAGACAAATGGAATCCCTTTTGACATAAATCACCATTAGTACAACTTTAAGTGACATCTTCATTTTAAATACAACCTAATCCACTTAATCCACAATTCGTACAAGACCCATTTCAAATACCCCCTAAAAATTGAAACCCTTGGAACCCTATTTATTGAAATATTGATTTATTTATTGCAAAAAATATTAGTAAACAATATTTGAATAATTAATGTTAGTTACTTACAATTAGGAGTGATCAATTGGCGATAGTGGCGTCTTGTTAACAAGTTTCTACTCAATTGGTCGCTGCAAGCTGGAAGAACGCAAAGGGATGATGAGGGAGGAGTCCAAACGCATGCACTAGGGTGCCGCAGTTCAGACGCGGACTGTGCAATCATGGAGTACGGAAGCAACGAGTACACGCGTTCTCTGAATTGCGTGCAAGTTGAGTCGACAAGTTCAGATATGGAAATTTATTCAGATTGGAACTCATCATCCATTTATGATGAGAATCAATTTGCACAACCGGTTTGGCAGCAGGTGTTATGGACCCTGGTGTTTTCAGTTATGGTGTTGGTGGCCACGGGTGGTAATTTGATCGTGATCTGGGTCGTGTTGGAAGACCGAAGGATGCGAACTGTGACCAATTATTTTTTGGTTAATTTGTCAATTGCTGACATAATGGTGTCGACCATGAATGTTATTTTTAATTTTATTTATATGCTTAATAGTGATTGGCCGTTTGGTCATGCTCTTTGTAAAATTACCAACTTTTTGTCCGTTTTATCCATTGCTGCGAGCGTGTTTACCTTGGTGGCTATCAGTGTTGACAGGTAAGAAATTGATGAAAAAATTAATTTAAAATATTAAAAAAATTTAATTAAATTTTTAAACGAAATTATTTTATTTTTTATTAATTACTTTTGGAAATGTTGGGTAATTTTATTGGTTTTTTTATTATTTTATTACTTTTATTTAGCCATGTTTTTACCATTTAATTTCCGATTTATTAACAAAAACTTGAAAATGTTTAAGGGTGAAGCCCAACCATAGTATCAGGCGGAGCTTTTCTTTTGGCCTATTTCTTAATTGCATGTTGATAAATTTAAAAATTAATTTTTTTTTTAATTATTTTGGTATCTTACTTAATATATTCACATCGTAAAGAGAATATTAAATAATCTCGAATATTTTTTCACGTTGTCATTAATAAATTGATGATGCAGATTTAATTAAGTGTTCAAACTTGGAATAAGAAAGTAGAAAATGGAATTAAAACAGAAAAAAGAAAAGAAAAACGAGTTAAATGATCTGTTTTCAACTTTTCTCATTTTTTTATATATCTTAAAAATATTTATCTATTTTCATTTTATTTCAAATCGAATTAATTTAAAAAGAAAAGTGAATTCACCGAACAAATTCCGCACTTAATTTTTTCCCGCTCTTCACAATTCTTATGAATGTTAAATGGAAAAAGAAGAAAATGCATCGATCATAGTCCATAAAAAAATTTTTCCTCTTCGGCTTTGTATATCCAAAGTTTAACCTGCTAATTAACTATTCAAGACCCATCCAAGCTTTGTAATAATAAACTCCCAACTAAAAAACAAGAGAAAATGAAAGTGAAATACAAAAAATTGAAACATAAAACTGATATTTGTTGAAAAAAACAGAAAAAACAGAAAAAAAATTTAAGTGAAAGTGAACCAGAGCAGTTTAATAATCAGTTGCTATAGCAACGTTCAAATATTTTGAATAGGTGTGATTCGGATGGCCGGATATTGACTCACTGGAGTGTGAACTTACACCACTGAGGAAATTCCTCGAGCCATGGGGTCCGTCAAACCGACGCCCAACCGAATAACTGAGGTGTTTCCACTTTGACTTCAAATTCTGATTTAGCGTGGGAATTGACTTTACATTTACCTCTTCAACTTTGTGACGTTATAATTTATTTCCACTCCAAATTTCCAATTTTATTCAATTTTATTCTTTTTCAACTGCTTCTCATATTTATCTTATATATATTTGTTGCAGATACATGGCCATAATGTCACCTTTAAAGCCCCGGATGTCTCGTATCACCACCATCAATATCGTTCTAACCATTTGGGTGTTTAGTGTGGCTCTTTCTATGCCCAATTTGCTTTTTACAACCACCAAAACCGAATATTTCCTCAGTGGTGAATCGCGGCGAATTTGCTTCACTGATTGGCCCGACGGTCCCATGACGCAGAGTAACGATGAATATATGTAAGTTTTGTGTTTCTAACTTTGTTAATTTAATTTATTTCTTTGATTTGATTTGATTTGATTTTCTGTACATTTTTAGCTTTTTAATTTAATTTGTAATTTAGTACGTGCAATTCGAGATTTTTTGAAATTATGTTTCTACTGCCAATTTCCCGTGAAATTAAACCGTAATTGGCTATTTTTTTTTAGAAAAAAAATAATTAATATTAAAAGGAAGTCGGATATTTGATTTCGAAGGAAAAGAAAGAAGTTTTCAAATTTTTATTCGTTTTTATGTCGTTTAAATGGGATTTTTTGAAACGATCACGAAAGCTTTTGTCGTTTAAATGTGATTTTTTGAAAAGATAACGAAAAATTGTTACCCAAAGCTTAAAGTATTTTATTTTATCTAATCAACTATACAAACAATAATAATTAAAAATATATTGACTAGCTGTGTTTAAACAAGATAAAATATATGCAAAAGCTGTTCAAATATCACTTGATGCGCGACGCCATTATTAACTACGTCACGCAGCGCAGCATCTCCTACCGATGAAATTGATAAACGAACGTAACTAAAAGCAACAATTCTTTCCAAATGCAATTTTGAGTTTTAAAATTTAAATAAACATATTACCAAACAGTAAACGAACTTGTATATATAGATAGTAAATTGAGTTTCGTTTTATGCAACCCGAACTAAATAAAAACGGGTAAAAAAAGCACAAATTGAATTGTCCGCATTGAAAATGCAACGTAACAATTTGTTTGCGTACTCACTACCAGGGTCATGTGTAATAATGCACCGTTGCCCATAGCAACTGACATGCTCTACGTCTTCGTAATTGATGCAGTTGGTGCAGTTTGCTTGACATAAAACTGGTTAAAATTTATCACAGGAAATGTAAGTTAACAAACACGTGACATGAGTTTGTAATTACTTTCACCACTAATTTATCATAACATTGTATAATTCGTTGAGAAAAGTATAAAATTAAGGAAAAGTTTATTATTTATTCCACTTTTTACTTATTTTTGAATTTGCCAGTTATTAGCACTTGAATTTAGTTAGATGTCATTCATGTGGATTATTTAATTCTATATTTTTTTGTTGTCATTCAAAAAAAAGGAAATGGAATTAGGCAACGAGTGAAAAAAGGAAAATCCTTTGAGAAAATCCTTTGGGAAAAAGAAAAAAAATTTGGGGGGAGGGGGTTGCTTGCTTTTGAGTCGGAAAAAACACATTTCATCTGTACACATGGGTGCTATAAAGTAAAAGGAGAAAATATTAAACATATTTTACGTTTTATTTATTTATTTATTTATTTATTTATTTATTTATTAGCTGAGTTGGTGTTGTTGATTTGTTATTCAATTAATTGAAATATATGATTTTTTTTAATTGTGAAAAGTTTGATTTAAAGAATGGAAATTTAAAAATTTGAAAGAAAAAAGTATTTTAATTATGATTTTCAATTGTAAATTTTTATTTTTTTATTTTTTTACCTATTTTTCATTTTTCCTGTTTTTACCCATTTTTCATTTATTTATTTTTACTCATTTTTTGTTTTTCCTGTCTTTATTTATTTTCAAAGAAGTAAAAACTTCAACTGAACCACATTAACCTGACAAACAGAATCAATTATGCATTAGAGATAAAAGTAAAAATGTTAATATTGAAGAATAAATTTCCATTTCAATTTCCATATGAAAGAATTATTTTGACTATTTATTATTATTTACTAAGGCAATTCGCGGCAATTGTTATGAAAAATCAATGTTTTTACTCCCAAAAATAGCCAAAACCCTTAAAAATTATTCAAATTTAATGAACTTAGACTCCACTTATATGTATTCTGATGCCATGAATGCATTTCTGGCATCAAAATTACCATAAATGGCAACAATTCCTGAAAAAAAAATGGTAAATAAAGCAATTTGCGGTAATTTTCATAAATAAGCACAAACTACAACGTAATGAATGAACTAAGAATACAAACAGCACAATACCCACATTAAAAGTGTGGTATAACTCTGTCTTTATCTAGTAACCATTGCAAACTAATTACAACATACAAAACTGTTACAAACAGCACAACACCCATATTAAAAGTGTGGTATAACTCTGTCTTTATCTAAAACTCGATGGCTAGCCAAAAACATACACAGCTTTCTTCTTTATATATACAGATTTATTTATTTATTTATTTATTTATTACTACATTTTATTTTTTCAGTTACAATGTCATGTTGATGATTATAACCTATTTTTTGCCCATTATGTGCATGTGTTTCACATACGCACGAATCGGAGTCGAATTATGGGGTAGTCGAAGTATTGGCGAAAACACCGAGAAGCAAATGGAAAATATCCGATCTAAAAGAAGAGTAAGTTAGTGAATTACTCACCAGATGGCGATAATAAATGTTTATTTCCTTTCATTTTTCACGTTTAATTAATGATTGTCTACATTTCTTTTTTAATTTATATAGGTAGTGAAAATGATGATAGTTGTAGTGATAATTTTTGCGGTTTGTTGGCTTCCTTTTCACATTTATTTCATCATAACTTATCATCACAGAGAAGTGACTGAAGCTACGTACATACAACAAGTTTATCTCGCCATTTATTGGCTCGCTATGAGTAATTCAATGTACAATCCAATTATTTACTGTTGGATGAACTCGAGGTAAATACTAATGAAATTTATTTCTATTTTTTATATATTTATTTTATACTTCAATAACTTAATCAAGAAAGACATTTTTATACCAACTTTATCAAATATCGAATAGTCCTTAGGCGTAATAAAGCGAAAATCGATAACACTTGTGGCCGATAATGCGTTATTATTTCGCACTAAAAGATAAATAAAATAGATGGAACTCATAAATGTGCAATTTAGGAATGGAATAATAAGTAACGAATTATATTTGTTTAATTGAAGGTTTAATAATTAATAATTTGTTATTTTTAAGAGTGAAATTTTAAATTTAGGTTAGGAATTTATATTATTTAGGCCTTAAACATGACAAATGACGGTTGGTTTACAGCAAATTGCTGCTGGGAAATTCAACAAGAAGATTCTGATGAAAATGTTTCTATTTTTATTTTCAATTTAATATCAGTAATTGAAAAAAAATATTTATTAAACATATTTTTTTTTTAATCAATTCAAATTGATCATTTTTCTTCTTAAATATAATTTTCTCTTGATTTATTACGAAAATATAGCAAGAGATTAAATTTTGTTTATGAAATATCAATTTATTACAATTTTAATAGAAAAATTAATTTACAAAAATTTATTTAATAAAAAAACTTTAATTTTATCTTTGTTGCAAAGTTAATATAAAATTGGGGATATATTATTTCCCCCAAAAAAACCCTGACAAAATTAATTTACCACCAAACCCAATTCCTCCAATAAAACTAAATATTTTACCCCAAATTAATTTAAATTAACCCCCAAATATTTTAAATTTATCCCCAAAGTAATTTTTTTAATTCTTGCGCAAACAAATACTAAAACTACAGATAATAATTACAATTATCCTTTTTAATTATTGCCCAATTTTCGTTTTATATAGAAAAAGATATATTGTGTCTTTGTAAGTCACTTTATTTCTTTTTATACCTAATTACAGTATTAAATCATTTTTTGTTCCAGCTCATGTTATTATAAATAAGCTATTTCATGAGATAAATGAACTCCGGTTTTCTCAGCGCTATATATTTCCTGCAAAAATCTTTATAATTGCACACACAAAATGTTTTGATAATAAAACAAGTTTTGACTGACCTGTGAATATTAATTATTAACTGTTTCAAATTTTAACATAGCAAAAAATCAATTATTTTTAATTACGATAATTAATACCAAGACTTGGATATATAACATTCAGCGACAAAGTTTGGACTAAAAGCAGAACTCATCGTCCTCAATTATATTACTTAGACATTTCAATTTCCCAGACAATTACCGGTAAAGGAATTATTATTTCTTTATGTATAAATACAAATATGAAAATCAAAGCCCTGGGCGCTTATTTAAATTAACCGCAGAAAGACTGGGTGTTAATTAGAGACTGTGCGGGAATTATATAATTTCTCTCAGCAAAAAAAATGGGTACCAAAAATAAAAATTCAGAATCGAAAATTTCATTCAATTTAATTTCATCGTGCATGGCTAATTTAAATAACCACTCTGGGCTGTAATTGGAGGATTTACGGTATTTAAACCTCACACAAAATGACCGAATGACGCTGAATGGGCATTTACGAGCTTTTATAAATGCATTTACACAACTAATGCAAGAATTAAAAATAAATTACTTTAGGGATAAACTTAAATTAATCGGGGGTAAAATAAAGGGTGTCCCAAAAATGACGCAAGATTTGAATTAAATAAAAAACACAGTTTTTAGTCTTAAAATCATTATTTTTTTTGAATCATAAAGTACATATGATAGGGTTATTTATAGAATAACACATTTGTGCAGTAAATTTTTTGCGATCCTGAAAAAAAAAAACAATTTGACAGCTGAGAGTTTAAGGTTAGTAAAAATGGAACATTACACGATACAACAACGTGTTTTCATTATTGAACAATATCTCAAAAGTAATGAAAGTTTGGTGGTCACAGTTCGAAAATTTC
>JAQFZN010002080.1:0-12637 GCA_034687075.1 Geophilus carpophagus | reverse complement strand
TGTGTGTTCTAGATTAGTGCCTATTGTTTTTAAGAAAATATAAAAATATTTTGAAAACAACAAGCTCAAAAATGGGAGCTTAAAGAAGTGCAGTGTTCAAACATGGCAATGACCCAGAGCACAGCTAAATCTTCCAAGATATTTCACTGAAAAAAATGCATTTATGGAATTACTATGGCTAGCCCAAAAGCCAGATCAACTCCATTGAATTTATGGTACTGTATTGAGCAGAATATTTTTTAAATGCAAATTACAAGCACATTAACCCTATTGAAACAACACATTTTTGAATAAACTATGTTCAGAAATAACTCAAAAATTATCAAATGCAACATAACAGTTTAGAAGAAGTAATTGCAGAAAGGGGCCTACTCGATGAAATCTGTTTGAATATTTTTGTGAGGTCAAAATCTGCATCATTACAAATAACTTTTTATATATCCCTTATTCGGAAGTCTAAAATTAATTTCTTTACTTCTGTTTGTAGATAAAGAACTGCCAATTCTAAATCTTTAAACAATTTTAATGTGACTTTAAACTTGAAAAAGTTACAACATTTAATTTTTTTTTACATTAGTGTCCAGATGTTTTGACACGTAGCGTATTTCCAAAGATAGTAGCACAATATAAACATCTTTGCTGTTTGTTTATTTAAAAAAGAAATGGCCGACCATATTGTCATTTTTCCCACGCTAGAATTTTTTTTTTTGTAATTAGTCTGTTAAAACAAATCCCAGTTTACTTTATCGTTGAATTAAGAATTTTAAGCAGTGTAAACAGGATTTGTTAAAATATTTACCTATGGTCATCCATGGGGTAAATTCTTTGTTTATTTCTTCTCCATGTCACTTCCATTGGGTAATCTCCTCTGACGTCACAGTGTAGACTCACATCATCACCTTTTCTTACAGCCTGCGTTTTGTGTTTAATACTGAATTGCGGTGGAGCTGTGAGATAAGTTAATTGAAAAACAAATTTGTGAGATATTTTTATTTTTTATGAACAAAATAGAAGAAGAAGAAACAATTGTTGGTTTATACATAGAAAATAAAAAGTTTAACGGGTCAAATGGGAATGATGAGTTTTTGTTGAAATTGGTCTTCGGATAATTGAAGAGTGTTGTTTACGTGCAAGGTGAAATTAATTTTGTTTGTGGCATTTACAATTGAGTGTTTTTAATCAACTTTTTTGTTATGTTTTTATTAAAGAATTTGATATATGAAATTCCTGATGGTAAATATTTGAAATAATTTTAATTTTGTTTTAATCCTGTTTCTATCTGGTGAAAATAAGATTAATCGCCATTTTGGAGAAGAAATGGAATAATATGTTTACTATGGTAATGAATGACGCAACTATGACTTTAAAACTTTATACTTTATAAAAATCAATATTTTTAAGAGACTAATCAGACAGTGTTTGTTTTCACTCAGGAAATTTGTCTAGTAAATGAAGCAATTTTTTTCTCAGCCATTTATTAAATTATTCAAGTTGTTATCAGCTGTTTTAATCTAGCTAGATGTAATCGAGGTAATAAATAATCCATAATGAAGTTTTTTAGCTCAAAATGTCTTACTTTTAAATAATTATAATGTGGTCTCGACGTTTTAATTTGAAGTGATTGCAAGAAAAGAAAAAAATCTTTTTAAAGAAGTAAAAAGAAGTCAATTTGCGTCTAGCGCTTTTCTCTAATTACCATAAACATGGTAGCTGTCTATCTACGAAAGAGCATTTCAATGTTCTTGCACATTGAGAAATGTCCGAAAATGTTTAACTTCTTACTTCTGAAAAATATCTTAAAGGCAAACCAACGGATTTCTAAAGAATTTCCTAATTGCAATACTCTAATTTATGCAAATTTAATTTTTTTTATATACATATTAATATATAACATTTTTATAATGTTATAAAATGAAAAATATTGAGATAAGATTATTTTTAATTTATTAAAACAACAGCTGTAACAAATAACGTGTAATTTTTCAATTTAATTGAATTTAACTTAATTTGATTCAAGCTTGCAATCTAAAATTCAATTTACTTTTTACTAATTCGAGTGGGCTTGACTGCATAGCTCTGAATTAGGGCAGCTTGGTAAATACTGCATTATTGATACTGAATACCAGTGAAAAAATAGAAATAAAAAATAAATCCACTTTGAAGACTGTATTCACGGTTGAGTAGCTCAGCCTAAAGTGTGCAATTGATTGATTCGGTTTAATGTAGTGAGCAAGGGCTTAAAGTCTACAATAGAAATGCGGTAATAATTTTTAAAGTGATGTATAGTTTAAAATGTTTGAAGTTGATATTAATTTGAAAGGAATTTGCTTGAGCTATATCCGACACCAGAAGTGCCGACACAAGTGATTAAATGGGGGAAAATTCACCTTTAAAGGCGATGGCACATTTTATGGTAAAATTATGTAAAGATATTAAGTTACTTGTGTATGCTTCTGGTGGTGAGAGATTGCGATTATGTGAGCTTTTTTGTTGTGCATTTGTAATTAAAAATGGCGGCTGTTTGAATATGTTTGCATGTGTAACAAAGGTTATAATGGAAACAGGTTTTAACTATTGTTATTGCATCTAATGTCATCTGGTTGGTATATGAATCAGCAAAATGGCTCATCAATTTCAAATTCTTTAGTTTTGCATACTTTAGAATAATGTTTGCGTATAATTTGCATATTGAAAAATCAGATTTAATCAACATGCACAAGCATAAGTTGATTTCGATTGATTAACTTTGTAGTAAGGAAAGTTACATTTTTCTGCTATTTTTACTAGTATCGATTAAAATAGATTATTGCTGAAATGAAGGTCCGATTGGCATTTCGAAATTAATTCGAATGGAAATGAAAATTTGTAATATTTTTTGTATTTGTAAAGATATCAATTACTTAAAGCAGGTAGAATCGATTAAATCAAACTTTCGCATTTCTTTTTCCTCATTCGGGTAATGGATACTTAGCACTGCCACCTGAGAATGGCAAATAAAAGTAGGAAACACGAGATTTAAATGGCACGAGAGCAAATCTCTCGCTGTCGGATTTTCGTTGCATGATTTATAACGTAGTAGATAATCACACAGATATATAATGCCTGTTTCTCACGTGAACTCTTTATTTATATTTTTAAAGTGTCTGAAAAGTATTGTAGTTTGCGTATGGGAGCTCACATTGCACATCTTATATTAAATTTTGTTTGAATCGATTTTTCAAACGTAAGTTTCACCTATTTAAATAGAATCAAACATGGATTAGAGAGTTGCAACTTTTCAGCATCGACTGCCACTAGGATTGTGCGATATTAAGAACTTTGCGATTTTTTGCGATATATCGCAAAATTTTATTTTTCATAGGCTGCGATACAAAACGCAATAAATCGCAATGTATTTGTGACTATTGCGATATTTGCGATATCGCAAATATCTCAATATTGTTATTTACTAAATGTAACCATTGATTAAATGTAATCATTGATTACATTTCTCGTTTAGTAAGTATTGCAATAAATATTGCAATAATTAGTAAATATTTAGTAAATATTGCAATAAATATTGATTATTTATCAATATTTATTACAATTTTGTGACATTTCAGTATCACAAATCTCGCAATACCGCAGAAATCGCGATTTTGCGATTAATTGCGTTTATTTTTCTGTGCAATTAATCTCTGAGATATTAAAAAAATATCGCAATGCGATTAATCGCAATATCGCACATCCCTAACTGCCACTATTAACATAATTGTAGCATATTTGAGCTAATGCTATTTCAAATAAATTGCTACTGTATGAGTGGCACTTCGGCTAAAGTTAATATTTTGTAATGAAACCAAAAAGTAAAAACATCAAAAATACATTTAAAAATCAGGTTATCAGATAACATGCAAAGATAAAGCTAATTTCAACATTACAATACCAATAAATTGCAAAATATAGCTTTTACAGTTTATTAGCATTATCACATATTGGCAATTAGCTTTATTGATGCTAATGTAGCATGCTAATTAACAATGACAAGTGCCAATAATTTTTAGGATTTACGATGTAGCATGAGTGGTAATATTTTGCTCATTAGCATGCTAATTAGCGTGCTAGCAGTGCCAAGTACTGCTATCTTTGCCCCTTCTCCCCCAAGATTTGTTTCACGTTAGTCAAGGAAGCTATGTACCATTTACCGTGAGAAACACGGGCTTGCTCACTCCGGATCCGATACCGTTGGTCGCTTGACACAAGTAGTAACCTTCATCTTGTTTTCTAACTCCCTCGATGAGAAAGGAATGATTGGGCGCCAGACGGAATCGAAAGTTACTTTCCTCTATCGTAGTGAAATCGCTGGGCATTTTAACTGTAAAAGAGAATGAAATAAAAGCGGATTAGAATAGTTAGATGCAAGTGCACAAGCTTGCCATAATGCGGTCCATAAAAGATTTCCCCCTCATTTTGCATCTGTTAGACATACTCTGGGCTTGTTGTTGACGGGTCCCAATGGCCAGAGCAGATGTTGAAGTACTAACATTTTATATTGGTGCGAATGGCGTGTTAATGGGCTCGTCTGAATATGATTTGATGGTGTACATAATAAACTTGTTCGACTCGATAGGATATAGCAAAGAGGGAATTTTAATTATCACCACCAGGTGGCTGTTTTCGAGCATCCTTCAAGTGCAGTTGCTGCCGAAGACCTCTCGTTTCGTTTTCGATTGGTTGACTCAGTTTTACGATGAGTTGGGTGCGCTCTCATCATACGACAAGCGACTTTATGTCTTTACATTTTTGATGTCGGTGCATAATTTTTTTTGTCTCACTGGGCATAGGGGAACATAAAGAGTAGAAACAGTTAAAGTGGAAAGGATGTATAAAAAAAAGGAAGGTACAAAGTAAAATCAGGGCTTGCATTTGGCTGCTATTTTGAATTACAGTACTGGCTTGTTATTACTTTTTTTGCTTTTATTACTATTTTTGCCCCGACTCTTTCTTTTCTTTTTTGAAAAATGGAATTGAGTTGTCTTTTTTGACTTTTTTCTTTTATTTATGCAGGTATGGATAAGACCTCGTTATAACGAATACACCTAAGCCCAGCTTTGCATCGATTCGTTTTGCGTTTTTTTCAAACTTGCGTCATGCCTGAATTACCACTAATTTTCGCTCTGGAGTCGTATTTTCGAAGTTGCGTTTTTTTGCAACATTTGTACTTTTTTTAAGCTATTGTTACAATGAAATTTAGTGTTTTTGCATCTTTATTGAGTTTCTTATAACACGGTGTGTTTGAAATTTCCTTAATCTAATTGGCAATTAGCATAAATGTTGATAAGACGTATTAAGATGCTTGTGAAATACCCAAAAGTGTTAAATCGTGTTTTAGATGTTATTTGCTGTCTGGGATAATTTTTTTCTGATTATTTGATGATTTGTTTTGTTAAAGGAATGGTGGAAGAAAAGAAATGGATAATTTACCTCCTCCGAACATCCAAGTGACGTTAGGAGCTGGGAAGCCATCTGCTTGACAATCTAACACTGCAGTTGTTCCAGCCATGATTTGAGTGTCGCTTGGCTCTATAGACCATCTCGGGGGAACTGGAAAAAAAATTAAATATTGAGGTAAAAGGAAATAAAAAACGGTAATAGGAATTCTGGGAAATGGTTTTTCAGTCACGCGTAATTTTACAATCCTCATGTCAAAAATTTAATGATTTATTTTTTTATTTTTTAGCAAAAGAAATGACATTTTGCACAAGTTGAGCCTAAAATAAATCGAGAAATTGTAAAGTGAAATGTAGTAAACATTGTACTCTAACGGCTGTTTTAAGAAGTTTACTGTAAAGTATGTAGTAACAAATTTGCTAATTGCTAAATGAATGCTAATAATAACAATAATTTTTCAGGAATTTCTTCAAGAATCTCTCGCAAAGGTAAACACATTAAAAATTATCAATAAAAATGAGGTAAGAACTGTTAAAAGAGATAATTGGAAGATAATTTGCTTACCGTGTACTAAAAGTTCTGCCGTGTAGTTAACAGTGGAGGCAGCATTGGAAGCGATGCAGGTGTAATTACCTCGATGCGTTGCCGTTACACTACGGAAGGTTAGAGAACTGGAAAATTCATCAGCGTTGTGCACTACGATCCCCAAGTTTAGCGACAGTTTCAAATTATCCTTCATCCATGTGATGGTAATGGGAAGATCCCCGCGGATTATGGTGCACAATACTCGAGCTCGCATATCTTCACTCAGGTCACGGGGGAAGGAAAAGGGTTCAATCTTGGGTGGATCTACATATGTAAATGGACAATGTTTAACATGTGCTTCCACAGTAATAATTTTAAGAATGAAATTAATTTTAGGGTGGGGGGGATTTAACCACACTCGTGTTTAAAAATTCACATTACGTTCCCATAAAATGGAGAAGGTGAAAAAAATGACTGAATATCACTTTTATCTGGATATTTTATCTGGATATTGAAAAAATTAAATTTTGTAATAAAGGCTTACGTACAGAGCTTTTGTTTTGTAAGTACAATTGAGACGATACCCAATATCGCTAACGCTAAGCGAATCACTATAATTGAATGAAAAGGACAACACAATAATTTCACCATCTTGTACAACACCATTACCTAAGGTTTCTAGTAGGTAAGAGGGCAGAGAAAGTGGTCAATGGCCATTTTATGGTGTTGTATAGAGACTTTAATGGGTATGTACTTTAAAGTTTGTTCCAAGAAACTATTTACAATGTTTTAAGTTGATGTTTCCTTGCGCGCAGAGTGTTTACCGAATGTAATGGGTTGTTGAGATGAAAGGAAATGGTTGAGATGATCGCAATTAAAGATGGAAAAATGTAAATTAAAGAAAAGTTGGGTGCTAAGTTAGAATTTAGCAGTTAGGTGTTAAAAGTTTCTCTTGTTTCAGAGTTAAAAAAGGCAAAGGAAATTAAGGAACATTAATGAAAGTGAGAGAGGAAAAGATACGGTTGAGAAAAATTCAGTTTTGGTTTAGGATTTAATAATTCGCATGAGTAATGCAAAGAGTGAGTTTGTAATCAACTGCAGTGTGGCGAAAATGAGAAAGGAATGGAAGGGGTAGGTCAAGAAAAGACCATAATTGCTCGAGAAGCATGCTTGAACGAGAGACGAGGAGTTTCATACCGCTTGGTCTGGGATACTTAATTGCACACTTGTTCTGCAAATTAGGATTTTATTTAAAATGGAGTTGGAATGAATATTCTTGCTTGTGCTCTTCTTATGTTGCACTCGTTCAACTAAATTAAATTGCATTTCAACCAGAGGTCCGAAGTGGGAGTCGACGTTTGTGTTTGTGTATAAATGCAATATGTTGATTACGATGCAACATTTTCAAGTATGTTTACACTGGAAACTCATTATAACGAAGCTCATGGATATAAAACTGTTTGGTTATTTTAACAGCATTAGTGCCACAGCTTATTATCTCAAACTCTGCATAGTTTCACATAATTTTCTTTATACTTATCACTTTTTAAATTTAATTTGCTTTTATATAAGTTATTTACGTTTGTTGAATTAAAGTGGATTATCGTGTACGTATTGGGTTGGTTCATCAGATTAATGGAAGTTGGCTATTTGGACAGTTTATCGAGTAAATATACGTACCCATAATATTGACCCAAACGCTCCTTCTAGCAGTTTGTCCATATTCACTACTAGCCACACATGTGTAAGAGCCTCTATCTGCAACCAATTCAGCCTTGTGGATGACCAAAGTCCCATTGGGGTAGGCCTTGTGACGCAGGTTTGCTGGAAATGGCATTCCATCTACAATACAAATAAATAAAATGGAATGGTAATACCTTATCTTTATTTGTTATTCAGTCAATACCTATTTGTGCAAATAGCAACGATATTTTGGCATTTAAAGTGTTTTTTTATTTCTTTTAAACACATAGGAAGTGTTTGTAAATTACATTATAAAGTTATTATCCATTTAGAACTCAACTTGTTATGGTGCATAATTTGACACTCTATACCTGTCAATCACTATATATTAGTGCAAGTTATTCACAGCTGAGAAGTCCCTACGACATTTTAAAACCTACATTAGCAGCGATGACTAACAAACTCAGGATTTGTATACCCTAAAATATGTTACAATTTGGTAATTAGGTAAGCCATTATTGGTTTGATTAGTAATCTGATGGTTAACCACTGCATTAGGTGATGTAAGTAAAGTTGTTCTTCATTCTATACATAAAGCAACCTCAACTAATTTTACAATGAAAAAGAAGATTAGTTAAGAGCACACGTGGGCACAAATGGGGTAGTTAAATGTCCAAGAGCAAGTTTTTTAAGCACCCATCTATATAAACTGGCATTATATAACATTAATATTTTTTTTATAATTTTTTAAAGTAAAAATTAGCATTAATTTTAATTTAAAGCTGCTGAATGTAAACGGGAAACTTCAACTTTTTAATTTCACTTAGATTAAATTAAATTAATTATAAGTGAATAAATGTATATCTTATTTTATTTTTTAATTTATAAAATTAAATAAAACATCAAAAAATCCATACATTAAATAGAATTTATAAATGTTTATATAATAATGTTAATTATATTTTAATATATATGACTGCTGTGTATCTGCATATTAAGCAATGCGAAATGAAAACAAACTGAAAAATTTATTAAATAGCAAATGTCTGGAAATTCACATTAACCAGACACAAACCTTGAGGAAACAAAACATTAAGAAAGAAATTTTATTCATAAATGCGTATATATTAATATTTAATAATATTTTTCCATTTAGCTTTAAATTTTTAAAATTTTGAAATAAAAAAGAAATATAACTAGACACAAAGTGATTGTCATAGTTTCACTATTTGGATCATTTTTTTGATCCTATTAAATGTGAATTTGTAAGGGATGAAACGGTGTAGATTGGAATGAAGGTCTCTTTCTCGTGTGCCAGATGCAATGCTGCTTCCATTTAATTGCACATTTCACCAAAAACCCCCTCGTCTGACTCGACGTTGCCTGCCTCGCTAATGAACGCGCTGAATTTACGAGCTAAATTGGTGTCAGGAGAGGAGAGTAGGTGGGAGAATAAACTCCTTCCGGCATACCGAGCAAGCCAAAGAGAGTAGATGGAGGTCCTACGAGACCTCGCTTTGGCACACACTTGTAAGATGGGCATGTGGTGGATTGATCAAAGAATGAATAGCTAATAGATTGATGCAATAAGGCAGGAAATTTGAATACTGTATAATCCCGGTTTAGCGAAAGCTCATAAATAGAAACCTCAGTTTAAGGAACACTTTTTAATGTTGCGTTTTTGCTATTCAGTGTAAACAAAGGAATGGAAAATTTTGAAATGTGCGACGTTCTGAACGTTTTAAAGGTTCTCGGTTTGATGATTAGCATAAAAAGGCATAAAATTGTTAGGAAAGTGCATCTAGTAAAGTGATGTAAAGAGTAGCACGTCTTCCAATTAAAATTGACATGGTAATGAATATGGAAAGTAGAGAGAAGTTATCGTAAATTGCTATCATGGAGTTGCACTAACTCACTTTTGAGCTTCGTTGTAAGGGGGTTTTTACGCTATTACCCATTGGCAGTATGGGTGATGGAAAGAGAACCAATTGGGAGTAAAATGAGGCAAGTTTTAATTTGCTAATTCGCTTTCCTCAATTTTCTTATGTGGGGTACTTTTTTTGCTCTTTCATCTATGGTGAAGTTGTGTGCAATTGGTTTTGGTGGTATGTTGAATAGGGATGCTTGGCATTACACTGTTTTTATTTAACTCTACGATTGGGTAAATTGAGTGGAAGTTGAAGTTGGGAGTACGATTAGTTTTCCAGTTTTATAGTTTGTTTTGTGCTTGTGGGTTTTTATTTTTAAAGGTAAGTCTTTGGATTGCATTCCTCAGGCTACAAGGTTTGATATTTTCTTTGATGCACTACTGAATTTGACTTAGCTCAGGAAGATGACCTCATTTTTATATATAGCAAAACTGGATCGAAACAGTTTTAATAATTCAATAAATTGAAAGGCAAATATTTATGCTTTTAACAATATTTCTTTTTTTTTATTTACTTTTTCGAGTAAAGTTACTCGGTTACTAATGTGTTTCCTGTTGATACACTAAATCTAGCATTTTGCCCGCGGCTCGATTCTGCCTAGACATTAAGCGAACGCAGGACTAATACCGAAAAAACAAACATATATGTTTTCCAAATAACTTTTTCTGGATAGAATTTCTACTCTTTTTTGCAACTCTTGTCTCGGTTCTTGATTTTCACTAACTTTGTTGATCTTCTCCACTTTTCTTGTAATAAATGTAAGCAATAAACCGCCTGTTGCAAAATTTAATGTCAGCTCGGTGATAATCATCATTATCATTATCATTTGTGTTTTTACTTGACTTACTTCACGACATGCTCAAGTTAAACGCACATTTAACTTCAACTTGATATGTAATGACAATTGTTTAAGGATATTTATATAATTCTACTCATCAGTTTTAATTGACCAAAAAAATTCAAAATAGCATTCTTTAAAGTTTCTGTGGTACCATGTGCATTAGCCGGCCATTGCACTAGACACATATAAAGAAGCTTTTTTGAGTCTGGGGGCCGCAAAAAGGCTTCTTAGTATGTGGAAGGTTTTTTAAGTGCCCTGCGAAATATTCATAAATTTATCAAACATTCAACATGTTTTGCTAGGATTTTGTTGAACTTTTGCAATTTTTATTTTCTCAACAACCGCTTGGTCACGTAGCAAAGGCCCTGCTCTGTGATTGACTCTGAGCCTGCAAAAATATATTGAATCTTGGGCTCCAATGTGCCTTAATCTAGGTTTTTTTTTTTGAAATTTTAAACCGGTATGCTAATTTAATTATACAACATCGACATCTATTTTTAAGGAAAAATTCGAATTAGTTGGAAATGATGGCAGAATAAAAGCCACATCTTCAATTCGAGAGAATATGGTATTAAATCCTTTTTAAAATATTTTTTAAATTAGATTTTTTTGTGCGTTTACCGTAAAAGTGCAATTACTATATTACTGCGACATGACTATGGTAATTTTAGTTGTCACGTGACTGGAATGGAAACGCACTGGAATTGATTAGAGCCCAGATTGAATCGTGTGTTTAATTCACAATGATGTAGTATTATTTTCTTTAATATTTTTTTGTAGTAGTTATTATACGTTTTTTATTATTTTTTGTTTTCTTTGTTTTTTATTCTTGAAAGATATTCTTAGATAAAAAAAGAATGCAATAATGTTGATTTTTTATTGACTCCGATAGTCTTAGATTGTGGCAGCTGGGAAAAATTTTTTTTGTCAAAAGGCTCGTTCTAAATTAAATTTCTAAGCTGCCACGTTCCAATGATTGCCATGTCAGGAGTTTGAATTAAGTTTGGTGTGTCGCCGTTGTGACACGGCTTTACATAGATTACTCATCACTGGATGAATTTTGCTCTTTCGTCTCTTCATTTTTTAAAATCTTTTTTTAGGTGAAAATAAGTTTTTTTATTATTCAGGTATGGAAGAAAGGAATTTTTTTACTCTATTTTTTTAACTTGAATAAGTAATTTAAAGGAACGAAATATAAAAATGAAATTGTTTCTTTTCATAAGTGCAATTTTTGAATTGATGAGAAAATTTTTACTAAGCAAGCACAGAGTAAGGAAGAGTATTAAATTGGTGCTAGTAGTGCACCACCGCTATTGCTCACTGGTTTGACCACTGAAATTCGTGGCTGCTAGCTGTGTGACATTTTAGCTCTTATGGCAGTCTTTCTCAACCTTTTTTTATTTGCGACTCTCTTTTGCATATCAATTTTTATTGTGACTCCTCTTCCAATTTTTTTTGCCAAAATTATTGGAAGACTGTTTTGTATTATATTTTAGCATATATCATGCATACCCTAGTAAAATGTGCAGGTTTTGTAATTTCTGTAAAAATGACTTGTAAAATAACTCTGTAACGTGCACCAATGTCGCTAGGCTCTTTAGATATTTAAATGCCTAAATAAATAAATGCTTATGAAAAAATGCCTAAATAAATAAATGCTTATGAAAAAATGCCTAAATAAATAAATGCTTATAAAAAATGCCTAAATAAATAAATGCTTATGTAAAAATGCTTAAATGCAAATCTTATACTGCTGAATTTAAGGTGCAAGTTATTAAGGCATCAAAGGAGAAGGGAAGTAGAGCTGCTGGTTATGTTTGAAGAAGACAGTCAAGATGGCGAAAGCTTTGCAGGCGTAACATAATGCGCAAGGTGGCTGTGCAGTTTGTAAAATCAAAATTGTGAGTGTTTATATGTACATTTTTGTGTTTTGTTGTTGTCCCTTAGAAGCTACCATGGAGGTATTTGTTGCTGTATGGTGGCAGCACTTGTATTTTCTTTTCTCTCACTTTTTTCATGTGCATTACATTTGCTAAAATACGGTATTTGTGCTTCCTTTTTCCATGTCAAGAACCCATTCTATCTTCAGAGCAAATTTTTTAGCTCATTTTTCTTTATGACCCATCTCCAGATATTTCGCCTCCTCCCTCCATCCCAGGGTTCGCGACCTACAGGTTGAGAATTCACTGCATTATGGTACAAGTACTAGCCGTTTGAGACTTCAGATATC
>JAQFZN010002079.1:0-12640 GCA_034687075.1 Geophilus carpophagus | reverse complement strand
TATCAGTAATCATCCTGCAAAGTTATGTTCAAATCCGTTTAGTGGTTAAAGAGCCTATAACACACAGACAGACAGACAGACAGACGGACAGATGACTTACTCTTTTATGTATATAGATTTTGCTGTATGCATTACTTCAGCTTATTTATACTCGTAATTTATTAACTTATAAATTTTCTGTCGTAAATTGCTCTTTTTAGTGTCAGAGCAGTAAAATCGACAATGGGGGGTAGAATGATGCAGTTAAATCTCATCCACAGGTTTTAAAATCTTTATTTTCAAAATAAATATCGAGAATCTTTATATTCAAAATAAAAATATTTTAAATCAATTATATTTTGATAAGTAATTTAAGTTATTTAACGGCTTGTTAAATTGTTATCTAACAACAACATTTAGTCATAGTCCTTTGATAGAATGGTCTTTCAACTGTAACACATGTAGGGAATCCAATGCCGGGTACCGGGTACCTGGGTACCCGAGTTATTTTATGGATTTTTAGATACCCGATCACCCGGGTAATTGTTTCAAGTACCAGGGTATAAATATACCCTGGTACACGTGCTTAAAATTAATTAGTACCACGCACCTACACGCACCACGGAATTGCTTGCACGATTAAAATCAAAATTTCTTTGTGCATTATTCAAACACAGGTAATTTAAAATTCCAAATTCACTTTTTTCAATTCAATTTATTAATTTAATTTAATTTAATTAGCCATTTGAAATGAGTAAAAGAAAATCGCAAGTTTGGGACTCTTTTCAGAAATTGAATTCTGATCAAGCTCAATGCAAAGTACAGGATTGTGGAAAAAGAATAAGCTGTAAAGGAGGTAATACCACAGCAATAAATGTTGCTAAATGTTGCTGATTAGGCAGACAAAATTGCAGATTTAAACAAAAATTAGAAATTAAAAAAAATTAAACTAAAATCTTTATATCTGACAATTTAAAGAAATGTTTGCAAGTAGAAATCAAATCTAAGGAATAGAAATCTAATTGTTATTTTTATTTTTTATTTTTAATTTGTATCAAATATACCTTGCCATATTTTTAATTCTTAGAAATGACTCGTGGTTGCTTTGGTGCTTTCATAGAAGCAACCTTGCCATTTGATTCCTTTTGATTCTATGAAACACCTTCCAATGGTCGGTGATAGAGGCATGAAACTTTGGATATTGGCTGTCACAGCTATCAGTAGCCACTCTGCCCAGTTGCTGACTCGTTCTAGAAAAAAAGAAAAAGAAAATAGATGGTTAGTGAAAACAGAAAATCAAGGCATTCAACATATGGAGGCTTTCTACTCTGCAACTCGCAGCAGACAATCTATCAATGGAGCTGGTGCTTGCATTGACAATTTAAATTTTCGATGCCTTGTTTGTACTCTCTTCTCTAGGTTGTCTAAATTTTTCGCACCCTGGGCAATTTTGTGCTTAATTTCTTGCACTTGATAGGCCAACACTGCAACTGGACTAATACTGAAATAAGAAATGAAAATACAAATATAAAAGCCTCAAACTCTAACCTAACACACTCATCTTGGACCTGCTGCCCCTTAGCATCTTGTCTATAAAAAAAGAAAAAAGATCTGTTTATGAAAATCAATGAATAAATCAACGTTTTCTACACGTTTGTTAAAGCAAATGTATGCTCCTATATTTAATTACAGTAGAATTACTCCCAAACAATTGTTAAAAGTTGTTTCCTTAAATTGTTTCTTAAATTTTTTAAATGATGAGGAACATCATAAAGTAACATACATTTTATCATTAATTTTAAATGATGGATCTTGTGAAGGAATAGATGAGTTTTTAAATAATGCATGATTAATTGGCTTTTGATTTACTACTACAACAATAATATTAAGATCTATATCTCTACATTTTCTTACACATACTTGCAAATAAGTCATATAAATCTTATTTTCTGTAACAGCAAAACCAACTATCTGCTTTTATTTATGCATTACAGTATATATTAGAAGATTTGGCTTGGCTTGACTTAATACATTGCTTCAATGTGTATAAGTATGGTTTTCAGGCACAGTAAGCAATCCAATGTAGAGTATGTTTATACAGAAATTTGTAACTGAGCATTCTTACTGCTAGTAAGATTGCAATGTTGTATAAATGCATGTTTGCTGCAGACAATCACTTTTTTTGCAAAGGCCAAATGCAAAGCCAAGTGACATTTACATAAAATTTTATAAAATCTTTTGCAAATTAATGGTTTAATTATGTGAATAATCTATATCTCAGTATTTTAAATTTAGACCACAAATCTTAATCTAAGAAAGTTTTTCTAAGAAGTTTGTTAGTCATTAAAATAGCAATGATTTCATCTAGGAGAAATGCCTTATAGGGCATTTCTCTTTGCATTAAAACTAATACTAACTTCGATCTTACTTTAAATGGCTGACTTGTCTCTTTCTAACTAAATGCTCCTTATTCACTCTCAGTGAAAATGTTATAACAGACAACGACCAAACATTATTTGTTTTGACTAATTGTAAAACAAGTTTTATATCAAGACAGGATTTTATGCTATGTTTCATGAACAAACCAGGTTTATGCTTATGGAGGAATTACTCCCATTACAAAACATCTTGTGTACTTGTATGGTATGATGTTTCTTTCTGTAGATTTTTTAAATAATTCTTGCTAACTATTTTGCTAATAAGGCTGCAGCCGAAGCAGCAAGGAACAAGCTAGCCGACGACATTGCGGCCATGACCGCCCAATTGCAGCAAATGCAAACCTTAAAACAGATAATGGACGCGACATTGAATCAATCAACGTCATCAGCATCACCGTCAATCATGAATAGTTCATGCCCACCGAGCCCTGTGATATCATTAACACACGGACAGAGCTCGAATTCCCTAAACTTATCCAGTTTGACAGTGACGGACCACTCGTTGCTGCAGCATTGGAATAAGGCGAAATTACCACCCTTCGACGGAAACAAGGCACACGCTAAAGCTTTCCTCACTGATTTAATGACCACTTCGACTGGTTATAAGATCGATCTTGAATACATGGCGTGTAAAGCCCCATTAAGACTTTTTAAAGGAGACGCCTATGCTTGGTGCAACGAGCATGTCCCTTTCAAATCCTGGGAGGACTTGGTCGTCCAATTCAGGGAAAAATATGTCATGCGTTCCAAGGATGCCAGAAAAGCACTTAAAAACCTTGTCCAGAAAGATGACGAATTGCCGAAAGTATTCTTTGACAGAATGATGACACTCACTACTTGCCTAAGCAAACCACCATCAGAGGAAGAAAAACTAGATTTCTTTCTCGATGGTGTAATCGATGAGACAGAGAGAATCATCGCCCCAATGTTAGGTTTACAGAAAACATGGTCGAATCTCCAATCATCCATGGAGAACTTTAATGATGCCGTGATTAACATTCGTACACGTAAAGCTAAAACAACTTCCGTCATGAAACAAACGCCGGTGCGGCGAATATTCCCCGCCCCAAGTGAAGCTAAAACAGCGCCACAGACAACGGCCAAGACAGCAGCGGAAACGACAAGCAAACGTCGAGAATATAAGGATATAAAATGTTATGGTTGTCAAGGTGACCATATGTTCAAAAACTGTCCCGAAAAAAAAATGGCACTCGCTATGATCGCCCGCTTTTAAGCACAGTACGCAGCTGCAGAGAACAGCAAAGACGAGGAAGAATTAGAGGAGACAAAAAACGAGCAATCGCAGGTTTCTCCATAATTGAAAAATTAGGAAAGACCTGCGCAGAATGTGGCCATATCCCCATGGTCATATCGGTATCTGCCCCTTCCCCTAATTACGACGACAATCCTGACGTGACGGAAAGATGTCATGTCAGTATGGACGTGGCACCAACTAAGCTACCATATATTTACGTACAAGTAAACGATAGGAAAAATACCACAGCCCTAATGGATACAGGCGCAATGTCGCCATTCATTAGCATAAAAATGGCAAAGCACTTGGGTGTCTATGGGCACTCAAAACCATTGAAAACAGACATATTAGTCGGCACAGGAGGAGGCCTTGTAAAAGCAGACGGATATATGAATCTGGAAATAAAATGGCGTACAGGCTGTGAAGTAATGCGGTTCTTGGTACTGCCATCCTCCGTTCCATTTATCCTCCTGCCGTCCCCCTGGATAAAAAGAAACAAGATTGTAATACGACAATCTTTAGACAATTGGTATCACCTCGATTTTCCTGAAACCAGTTACCCATTTGCAAATCCACCAACATACATGGAAATGGCAAACATTATAACTGACTCTTTTGATGAGTTAGTGGCCAAATCGAAATTCGTAAGAGAAGAAACCCCTATGGGAGAAGAACTGTGGAAGATTCTCTTTGCACGATGCAAGATTCCACAACATGAGCAAGACGAGATAAGAAACAGTATTTTGTTTCTTATGGATGTCTATGATAAAAACCCTGGTTGTAGCAAAGACGTGCTACACGAAATACCAACGGGAGATAATCCTCCTGTTAGATGCAAGGATCGACCAATGAATCCTGCAAAAGCTGCTTTATTATATACGATGTTACAAGCATTGTATAAAGCAGGACAAATCTGCAAAAGTCAAAGCACATACAATAACCCACCTGTTATCGTATCTAAGAAAGTTGGCTCACATGCCTTTGCATTGATTTTAGATGGTTAAATAAAATAACAAGACGCAATGAATATGCAATGCCAAACATTTTGGTCATTCTCGCATGCCTAGGCGGTAAAAAATACATTTCCACGATGGATTTGTCTAAAGGTTATTACCAAGTCCGCCTAGACCCCAAAAAACAACATAAAACGGCGTTTAATACACCGTTTGGAACTTTTGAATTCATGCGAATGCCTTTTAGTCTCTCAAATGCACCAACAACATTTCAGAGATTAATGGATCGCATATTAGATACAGCAAAATTCAAATGCTGCATCCCATACCTCAACGATTTTGTCATTTTTAGTGACACCCTAGAAAATCACATAAAAGACTTAGTATACATACTTAGTCGTCTCCGTGACTATGGACTTACAATAAACCCAATGAAGTCATTCATTTGTCTCACTCGAGTGGAACTACTAGGTTATGTTCTATCCGACGGAAATTACAAGGCAAATGAGAAAAAAATTCAAGGAATTCTCGACTACCCTGCTCCTACAAACCTCAAACAATTACAGAGATTTATTGGCATGGTAGGATTCTACGATTTCTTGATCGAAAAATCTCAAATTCTGAAAAAACCATTTTATTCTTTGCTTCGCAAAGATGTAAAATGGTCGTGGCCGAAAGACTGTTAAGCAGCCTTCGAACGATTAAAAAATCAGCTTGCTACAAGGATCGTGCTGCCTCTGCCCAATTATGACAGACCGTTTGTTATACATACTGATGCGGCTGGCAGTGGTCTCGGTGCAGTCCTTATGCAAGCCGAAACAGAGGATTCACCCCTCCGTCCTGTTTCATATATTAGTCGAACTCTCAAAGGTGCAGAAATAAATTATAGCGCCTCTGAGTTGGAGTGTTTAGCAGTGATATGGGCTGTACAGAAATTTCGCCCCTACATTGAATATTCTCATTTTGTGGTCAAAACGGATCACATGGCCCTGAAGTGGCTAATGAACTGCGAACAACCCGTCGGTAGATTAGGCCGATGGGCGATGGAATTACAGCAGTTGAATTTCGAAATAAAATATCGAAAAGGAACCGATAACAAGGTAGTAGATGCGCTATCTCGAATCTATGCAAAGGATGAAATTTCAGATGCCGAAAAAGTGGATAAATTAGCTCATAATTTACCACCCGAAAAAAATTTTTTCACTCACGACGTAAAAACTTGCAACCTATCAATGGTTGCAATTAAAACAGCACAAAGGGAGGACACCTCTCTTTGATTATAGATTGGCTAAAATCGGAAAATAAAGACTCTTCCTTTTTCTCAAAATTACCAGCGTCATTTTTGGGAAACAAACCAGATTTTACACTATCAGATGATGGAATCCTTTTAGTTTATGCACCGACAAGAACTGACATTTTTATGGAAAATGTGCTAGGTTCAAGTGCATGCAAAATTATGATTCCACCATCATTATACAAGGATTGCTTATGGTTGGCACATGACCACCTCACAAGTGAACATGGAGGTGTCAACGTAACCCTCGACAGATTAAAAAGAGCATTCTTTTTCTATGGCATGCGCAGAACTGTCAAAAAACATCTTGCTTCCTGCGACCGTTGCCAAAAATGCAAGCCGGTACAGAGAGCACCACAAGGGTTACTCCAAATCACTAAAGATAATTTTGGCAGGTTTGAAAGAGTTGGAATCTATTTAATGGGCCCAAAACCCATGACTCCAAATAGGAACAGATTCATACTGGTGATTGTTGATTATGCAACAGGATGGATGGAAGCTACCCCGTTGCGTAATTCTCGAATAACGACCATCTTACCTGTCATGAAATGAATGTTTCAAACTTTTGGCACACCAAAAATAATATTGAGTGACAATGGCCCTCAATTTATTTCGGAGTTATATAAACAGTGGTGCACTGATGCAGGAATTAAAACTGTGTTTGCATCACCATACCACCCTCAGACAAACTTCACTGAGAGGGTAAATAGAAACATCAAAACGATGCTTCAAATTTTTACAACCGTACACAGAAATTGGGATATTAATATCGGGGATATTAATTTTGCACTGTGTACAGCTACATTAGAAATGACAGGTCTCACACCTGCCATGATGATGTTCTTACGAGAGTAACGACCATTCTGGGATAAAAAAGATGTAACTTTTGACACTCCTTTCGACCCAGTAAAACCCTATGACACGATTAGAATGCTATCGAGTCGTCTGTCGCTGCTGTTAAAATCAGCACAGAAAAACAGGGAATTAGCTAAGATGAAGCAAAAAAAGAATTATGATAAACATAGGTCGCAACCTACGTTGGAAACAAATGATCTCGTTGTAATTTGAACACACCCATTATCAAAAGCATCAGAAAGATACTCAGCGTCTCTCGAAGATAAATTCGAGGGATCATACGTAATAACGACTCTACATTCGAACGGTGCATGCGAAGTAGCTCATCCTTTTACTTTGCATAATCCAAGAAAGGTAAACATTTGCAGCATCAAACGTTACAATCCTGACCCGGAGATATTAACCTGGCCAGTACCTGAAAAAACAGACGAAATATTAAATAAAGATATTTCCTGTGCTAAAAAATATGACTTATGACCAATTAATAAAATAGTTGTAACCTTTAAAGACGACACTCTTACACAAAAACAACCAGATGTTGCCAAAAGACCCCGCGGTCGACCGAGGAAAAATCCCATTGTTCCTACCATAAACAAAAAATGAAACTTTGAAACTTAATCGCTTTAATCTTCACTACCCTATGTGAAAGAGCTATAAAAAATCTGTTGACGAGACATACGACGCCAGTACATGTGTTGTAAACAAAAAGATGTCACGCCAACAAAAAATAAAATAGGAATTAATACAAGATTTTTACTCAAAAATCAAAAATAAATAACTCACGCTAATTCGCAGGAAAGAAATTCATCACTGATTTTCTCTGCATACATCGAATGCATCCTGTCGACAATCTCAAGAAGGAGACTATCGTTGACTCTAAAAAGTCAAAACAATCACGTGAACACACGAGATGACGAAGTAATTGATCACCTCCAATAGTAATTAAGGAACGATGACCTACATCACAAAAACTTAGGATTTGTTCTTGAATCAACTTATAAAGAAGTTACCCATGGGTCACTACTTTTGATCCAACGACAGGACAGTCAACAATTGACACCCGTCAATCGAACAACCTAGTACATGCGCAGGCGATTGAGAAAAAATTTCCTTACAACTTATTCAAGAAATTTTGGAAAAAATGTCAACTGTAAGTTCACTTTACTACTTATTGCATAAATTCATAAATAGTTAGAAACTTTTCTGCATGGCATGGGACATAAATTTAAAAAATATTCATAAATTAAGAAAATTCGAAAATCGAGAGTAATAACTTACACTCGTTTAAAAAGTAAATTTGGCTCGTTCCGAACTTACAAATACAACACAAACAAATAACAAGAAATTATAATATATTTCTCGTTTATCTCACATGCGACGGATACAGAGTAGCATAAATTTTTTTTTTTATATTACAACCCTGTCCGTAGTGGAAGCAACGAACAAGTGCTTTCACGAAATTAACGAAGGTTGAATAAATCCACGTCACTAACATGGATTATAAATTTCGACTTTCACAGAAGTAAAAAGAAATTACAATATTTCTTATATTATTTCCCACGAACTAAAATTGCGAAACATTGCTCAAATCAATGTTAATACAACTTTATATACGACAAATATTTATTTCACAAAAATGGAAAGAAGTGGAATTTCACACGGTTAAGACAAAAGGAACCCTTTCGTCACTTCCACGTTAAATTTCACAAAAGCATGTTTCTTTCCCACGCTACAAACAATAGAGATTGCCATAGCAACCATAGAACTTCTATATTCAGACAAAAGGAAAAAGAAACCACCCTTTTCTTTTTTTGTCAAACTAACAGAGATTAATTTTTAATTTTTATTATTTTTAGGGAAACACCCAGTGTCCCCTGTGCTTTGGAGAAACAGAGGTGACCGTGAACGGCATCACGTGGACCTGCACGAATTGTTTCGGGTCGGGCATTTGGCCGGCGGAACTGTTATTAAACGACTGGTTCCGCCAAAATGCCACTAGCAACAGGCCGTTAGGCCTACGCCCGACCAGGTCAAGAAGAGCTCCCGCGGAACAAAGGACGTACTCGCCGCCAAGGCACTGTACAACCGCCGAATCAACGCAATGACCAGTAACGGTCCAACAGAGTGTTACCACTCCGTCGACTGTTACACAACAGGGTGCTACTGCCCCGCTGGCTATGGCACAACAGAGCGTTACCGCTCCATCCACGACAACGCAATCGGTGGCAGGACCTTCGACGGCACCATCGACATCAACTTCGGTGCCGACAACCTATGCTGCAGCGGCAGCAAGACCAACCAATACCGGCGCAGTGACGAAAACTCCCTCTCAGAGGACTCAAACTCTGCCGAGAGAGGTTTACGACAGTACGACCAGGACATGGGTGAGGTCGAGCCGCTACTATACGGCGGTCCGACCAACTCATGGGCATTCGCCACCATGCCATACGGTGACATACACGCCATTATTGAATGCGAACTCACCTAGGAGAGCAGAGCAGCCCTCCTATAGCA
Source organism: Geophilus carpophagus (assembly GCA_034687075.1). Classification (NCBI taxonomy): domain Eukaryota; kingdom Metazoa; phylum Arthropoda; class Chilopoda; order Geophilomorpha; family Geophilidae; genus Geophilus; species Geophilus carpophagus. The sequence goes on along the minus strand of JAQFZN010002079.1, from coordinate 3,352 downwards.
GGTCGGGGCAAAACCGACACCAGCCAAGTATCACGACCTCTGACACAGGCGACGAGGACGATGTAATTGGTGAAGATTATGGCCAGCGATGGGGCATCAACAGGAGAACAATTCCCGTCAGCTGGAAGACCGGGGATGAGGTCCCAGAGTATGCAAAGCATTATATAATAGAGAAAAGGTTGTTGAACCTCGTGAGAGCGCACAACCCCTGAATGACGAGGGCACAGGTCCGACAAAGGGCCCGTGAAGTAATGCTCTCCCAACAAAAAAAGTTGAAGCGCAAAATGAAGAAAGAGAGAAAGGCACGTGAAGACGCTGAGATGGTCGAGGCACCGCCCCAGCAAGAACCAACACCCAAGGTGGAAGCACCCGCTCCACCTCCAATTTCATTGCAACAGGTGATGCAGCAAATCGCACTACTTGCAGCACCACAAGCTGCACCACAGCAGATTGCACCGCCTGAAACACAACATGTGGCACCACCCGAGGTACAGGAACATGAACAAGAAATGGAGATTTGCCCCGAGGCAACCTCCAACATGGCTTGGGGGAATACTCCAATGCTTGAGGAGCCCGAAAACCCTCAACAAAACAAACCCGAGATTGTCTACCAAGACGCCTCAACAACACCGGCCGGAGTGAGACCTTCCTCACCCCCTTTGGCACCAGAAATTGGACGGGCCAAGCCCCATCCAAAATTATCAGCGCTAAATGAAGCTCAGACAGCCGCGCTCGACACAACTGTAGCAGAAATCTTGCCAACGTGGTTGAGATGGAGCACAAAGTTTTGTGCTTACCCTAGAGGCCATCCGCAGAGGCAACTGGCACTCAGATCTTTGCAGGATCTGCAGTGCAGCCTACTAAAGAGACGACTATTCGGACAAACAATCCAAGAACGTGTTTGTCTCTTTGCAAGATTGGTGCAACGTTTCGTGCATCAAGAACCGGAGGAAGTAAGGAAATGGTTCCCCCTGCTTCCTCTGGCCGAAGTCGAAGCTCTACGAGCTGGACTTCCACAACACCCGGCGGAGGACAACATTGTCCCACAGGACAACGTCGATCAATTCATGGCTCGCCATTTTGATTATCCCCTTGCGTCGGGAGGCGGAATTGCAGAGGTCATCCTGCCTCCAGTGCAGATCGTGCCGCAAGAGCAGGACCTGCCGCTGCACGAAATCCTCCTCCAAGCTGGGATGGAACAACCACAGGAAACGGTCCCAGACCTAGGAGCCTCAATCGCAGAAGCGGAAGAACCCGCTGCTACATCGGCAGCGCCGGAACCGCTTCCAGAACAAGACTCGGATGAAGAGATGGAAGACGGCAAAAAAAATGCCGCCTTCATCCAAATAATGAGAGATGCAGAGGAAGATGCAGAGATGCGGCAACTCAGCAGGCAAACATCCACCAGCTCAGATTCAAAGGGAGTCCCTCAAACGCAAGCTCAACAATGAAACTGCAGTCAAAAAATTTTCTTTGTTGTTATCTATCTTAATTTCTTAAAAAATTATTAGCCTTTGTATAAATTTTTTTTTTTTTTGAAGTCTTTCCAATAATATTTTGATTTATGTATTACAGGATCTCTTCGGCCTCAACAGCCATACAAATTTGCTGTCACACAGAGTTTAGCGCCTGACTAGTCCTCACCCAGATCGTAATATAAAATTCAAAACAGTGCCAGGAGACCCAACCCTGAATAACTTTTAAAGAGTCAGTTTGGAACGGAAACCTCGGACTTTCTGTTCACGTAAAAAGATTTCTCCCGGTTACTCGCCTTTTTGGTGGTGGGGAGATGTGACGGCCTTTTGGACACACGTCCCATTGCCGCCACGTGACATACAACAGCCAATCAAGAAGCACCCGCCTCCCAATCACATGACCTAATAATCCCTAAACCGCATGCTCAGTCTAGTCTAGTGCCGAACCTAGGTCAGAGATGGCTCTCTGACTTAGGCTTCGACCCGTGATAGAGACATGCGTTTGCCAAAAGGCTCTAAGTCTCTCCAGGCTGACTTTGCAGCCTAACATGCGGCATCGCTCGGGTATTCCCGACGATCTCTTAAATGGCATTTGAGAAATAACTGTTCCGTGGCAAATGGCCACAGAACATCTTTAAATCATCATGGCTCGCTACGTTGTGACGAGCCATGGGTGAAAGAACTAGGATGGCGCTGACTTTGTCAGCAATGCAAAGACGTTGGCTAAGAGGTTTGAGGAGTCCTCTTAAACCACTGAATAAACGTTGATTGACTTGAACCATACTTTGTCCAATTCATTCGTGTCTGCCTCTTCCAACTACCTGACATACTCCAAATATGCCAGATAGTCCAAAAGGCAGTCACAATTAAATAATTATATATTTTTGTTTTAGTTCATCTAATAAACATTCCTGCTTATATGTTATTTCATCAGTCCTATGTTCGAGTCAATATTTACTTTCAAATGCAGTTTCTTTCTTTTCATCATTAAAAATTGAATATATTTCATTTTATTATTTGCAAAAGTTTGTTTTATAATCACATTTTTTAAATTTAATTCTTTTATCACTTGTGGTGATCTGAAATCACCAAAAATGATTAATAAATGTTATGTTTAATATTATTATGATTATTATAAAGATGTATGATTTAAGATTTTATATTATCATTATATTGTGCTATTGTATTATTGCATACAATTGACATGTTTAATGAATAGCCCGCATGCAGGTCGCGTGCCTCGGCTCAGGATGTTAGAACAATGGATGTATGATTAAGTCATAGGATATGACATCATTAAGAGTGGCTATAAGAGCCCACCATGATATGTATGATTATTGTCATTTGTCATTTCTCATTTGAACTGCAGCCTCTCCCCAATGCAGACCGAGCTCAGCTTATGTCAATCTGATGTGTAATTATTTTGACCTCTGCTGAAATAAATCACCAACTTTCTTTATTATTCAAACAAGTCTTATGATTCAGCTTAATCATCTCTCACACTCTCACATCACTGTGATACTATTTTGATTGTCTATCATGGTGTTTATTATCGGTGCTTCATATAAATTTAACAATTTATTTTTATTTTTAGGAATACAAAAAAACTCGTACAAGGACACTTTTGTTTAAAAAAAATGTTTTATTGTTTTGATTATAAAATCCTTTTAGGATATTGTTTAGTAGTCATAAACAAACAAATTTCTCATATCAGAAGTATTATTTTTTAATTGTTTTAAATTTTATTCAAAAAATTCAAAAATTCACAGCTCAAAAAAATTCATACAGCATATGAATATGCCTACTCCCTTTGATTTTTAAACTTTTCTTTATATCATGTAATCTAATTTACATATTTACACCTTGCAAAATGGCGC
>JAQFZN010002078.1:0-12647 GCA_034687075.1 Geophilus carpophagus | reverse complement strand
ACTATATATCTTACCTTCGTCGCATGGTTTCATATTACATGGTTCTTTGCTATCTGGTTTCATAGTGGCGTCACAATTACTGTCATCTTCTACTTTCTCACCCACCATACATATAATTTTCCTCGTTCGAGAACCTCCACTGCAAGTAGCAGTGCACTAAAAGTAAATAAAAATGTAAATGTCCATACTTTTAAAGTGTCACTTAATTTATATTTCACCTGTCCCCATGGTGCTGTTAACCAAACACCTTGACACGCTTTTCCAGAACAGTTCTGAGACTCTTCATATTTCTTAGTTGGATCGCAGTTTTTAGCATCGACTTTTTTAAAGTCGTCACCGTTTGATTGTACACAATATACTGATCGAGTTTGAACTCCATTGCCGCATTCAGCTGAACACTAAAGACAATAAACATTAATTTTTTAAAACAACATATGCACATTAAAGTAATTAAGTTTATTTACTTCACTCCATTGAGTTGTCATCCACATGTGTTCGCAAGATGAACTTCCAGGACAATCGCGTAGATATTCAGGTTGGCGATTTTTATCACATAAGTCGTCAGGAAATAATGTTCCACTTTTATTTGAGCATCGAACAAGACGGGATTCACGGAATAAACCACAGGCATCGCACTAAAATTAAAAAAAAATTGACAGGTATTAAATTTTAAATTTTTAAAATGATGATTTAATTCGAGCAAATTTGAATTTTTACTCCAGTCCATTCAGACACGATCCAATCAACTCCTTCGCAGGGACCATTATGACATTTGCGTTTAGTTTGAGGTTTCTGCGACATGTTGCAAGATTGGTCAGGAAACACTTGAATCAGTCCCTTGACTATTCGCTGACAAGTCACTGTTCGACTTTGTTCCCCGTTACCACATAATTTATTACACTGAAAACAAAATCGCGATTCAGAAAATGTTATTTATGCAATTGATCAATATGGCGGATTTTATACTTTTGTCCAAGCACTTGATCTCCATTCGGGACATGTGATGTCAGTGTTACAGGAACGTGTGTGTTTTGGTCGTGGTCCAACAACTTTAAGGCATAAATTGTTATTAACAACAGTTGGTGAATCTCCAGATTGAACTTGTTGACAAAAAACCATTCTGTATTGAACACCGCCACCACACGACGAAGAACATTCTTCCCAATTACCAATACGCCATCTAACATATTTAAAAAAAATTTATAATTAATTCATAAACTCTAAAAAAAATTACTTTAAATTTCTAGAATTACCTTGGAGGACAACTATGAGTGTTGCAAGTTCTATTGCTTAGTGGTTTAAGCGCAGAATCACAAAAGAATTCATCAACTTCTTCCACGCTGTTGGTTCGTGTACAATAAACCGATCTAGATTGAACTCCTAAAATGTATAAAAAATTTATTTAATTTAAAAATTATTTTAAATTTTAAAATAAGTATTTTTTAACCTCCTCCACATGTTCTAGAACACTCGTTGTACGATTCATGATGCCATGAATAAGTATCTGGTTGTACTGTACTTATACTTTTTGGTATGGAATATTCGTAGACAATACCTGGATTTCTTTCTTGGTATAATAACTACAAAAAAGGAAAAAATAAACAAACAATACTTAAAACTCGACACAATACCACTTCTAACTTATTTTTTTTTATTTTTAAGTTTATTTTTTTTTCATTTTGGAAAGGAAGTTAGTGATTGTCCAAGGTAAACAACTTAAACCTGTTCAAAATGGTAAAAAGTGGGTATTTCACTATTCTTTTTCAAAAACTGCTGATGACTATGAATCATTGACCTTGATGCAACAAACGCAAATAGAAACTTAAAATTCTATACTTTTTATTTTAATTTCTAATTTTTTTTAAAAAATAATTTAAATAAAAAGTATACCATGATGTAAATAGGTTCAGTCGTTGGACCGAGGGCGCTAAGTGTTTCCGGCGTTTGAAACTCAGAGGGTCTTCTTGAATAATGGAATGTGGTGCCAGCAATGGACAAATCTCGTGGAGAGTCAATGCGCCAATTTCCATTTAGATAATAATGACCAGTCAAATTCCTAATGGCTGTGTACATTAATAAAAAAAAACAACAGAAAGCAAATTACAGATATGATTAATGGACTTTTTCTTTTTCTGTATTTATAAATCAAAAATTCTTGCCCAGAAAATTATTAGTGGCCTTTTTTTCCTGGATATGAATATTCGTTGCGCCAGCAGGAATAAGAAGAATGTCATTATAACCTAAAATAAATATAAAAAAAAATAAATAATGTTATTAATCATTTTTTCTTTGTTGTTCTTTCTTCGATAAAAATTACCCGCGTCCAAATTATCCAAGTTCAAAAGCCCTTCAACAGTTTTACAAGTGGATCCATTACCCCTACACTCGCGGCACTTGTCTTCTGTAGCATTCGACCCTAAGATGAGATCGCATCCAACGGGCTGTAAAAAGTCACAGCTCATTGAACAAGATGGACATTTAGTAAAAGGGGAGTTTGTTCAAATACCATGCACACTCCATCCACACAAATGTCCAGTGTGTCCTGGTCACACCTGGTACCGTCAATCACCTTCACATCGTGACGGTAATACACCCTCTCACCTTGAGGTCTGCAGTTGAGTTCGCATTTGTTGGGCACTAAAAAAAAAATACATAAAAAATTAATAAAAATTTATTTTTAATTAAAAAAAATTATTTTTAATTTTGTTTTTGTTTACAATCAGTGTATGGAATCCATGTTGTGTATCGTCCATCAATGGGTACTTTATCAAATTTCGAGCACTGTTCAGCTCTAAAATCAACCGACCCTTCCGGACAATCCTAGAAAATTAAAAGGTTCAATTAAAATTTTTAAAATTTTTATTTTTATTAGTTGACAATAAAGATTAAAGATATATATACCCCTCATAAAAAGACATCTTACTCATCACTCAACAATTTCCTTTCTTAAATTATTACATTTTAAATTTCGTCCCCTAATTTTTAAAACCTTAAACTATGTAATGTTATGACTTGCTTTTCTACTGTTTTCCTACTTTCTCTGTCACCTCGTTGTACTAAACTTCCAAATTCCTTTTGACGGACTAATTTTAGCTTAGCTAAACTCCCTTCTGTCACATACTCCATTTCTTACCCCACTAATTTTTTAAACAAAATACAAAAAAATAAAAAAATATAAACTTATTTATACCTAAATACAATACACACGTGTCTTGAACTTTAAAATAACCACACACGTTTAGAAAAAAAAATAAAGACCCCATTTTTATCATCAATAACATTTTTTTAATGAGCTAAATACTCATTAATAGTGTAAATTATCTTCAACTTGTCACATTTTTCTGTGTTTTAATCTCAGGGTCCACCTACGCCTAAGGCAAATTGTGATTTCATCAGAGACCCCCTTACCATCAGGTATAAATAAATGCAACCCCTCAACAGTTAATTCAAGGCGAGACTCGTTTGATATACTAGAAAATTAACTTTAAGGAAATTACAAACACAAGTCATTGCCCCGGTTTGATTTCCAGAGACCAAATGTGTCGTTTGGTAATTTCTTTTAATTTTTAATTCTCTTTTATAATGTAAAAGAGTGTCCAAATTCACGGTCGAAGAGGCCATTACCACTTGGCATCATGCCTTAAATGTAAGAAGACATTGCCACTGGTTTTTTTTTTCTTGGACTGAAAGGGTTGTAAATCAGGTTAGTCTTAGTTTAGAACTAGTTCACCACTGACTCACTTTGTTTCTATTTAAATAGCTAACGACAGATTTGAACAAAATCTTTCATGTTTTTGAAATTTTTAAATAAAATAAATATTTTATTTAAAAATTTCCTTATTTAACTCACCTGATAATTGCACGAGAAATATTTTGTGCTTGGTCCAACACAACCGTGAGTTCCATCGTGTCTAAATGTGAAAAATGAGATTAAATTATTATTAATCGCTTATTTTATAAAGTCATAAGTCGTTGTTTAATATGAAACGAAATTGAGATTTTCTTTTACTCATTCTCATTGAATAAAGATTAAGAATTGTTTAAGATTCATGTTTTCTTCGTATGTTTTTATAATGGTTTACTGAGAAGTACTTGCATAAAAAATAAGTGTTAATTTAACTTCCTTCAGTTTATGGGTACTGAAGAAAATTAAAAATAAAATGGCAGCTTTTTCTTGCACTAAAATGTAATTTAAAAATTTAATTCTAAATTGCGAAATATTCTCAATAATAAAATGACGTTTAATTATGGTAATTATGAGTTATGTAGATAATTTAAAAGAATAAAAGTGTAATAAAACAGTTTTAATGACACTTTTTTATTTTAAAAGTAAATTTTTGCTTTAATTTCTCACCCTCATTATGTGAAACATCCATAAACTGACCTTCGGATGAGCAGACATACTTTTCATATCAAAGATGGCGTCATCAGATTAATAATAACATTCCGAATAACAATTCATGAATTAATTGATAAGAAAATATATCATCTTATCTTGTTTGTATCTCAACCTTTCTAAGATAATAATAAAAGTAGCTCTTAATGATATGTCTGTTTTAACAACGGGTAATAAAAGGTATTAAAATTAGACTTGAAAAAATTCAGTCAAAACAAATAATTCAGAATTAAAAACAAAAAATCTCTCATCAGGACCTAAACTCTTACAAACATAAAAAATGCTTTAAAACATAAAACTATCTTCGCAATACTTAAATAAAAATAAAATCATAAAAATTAGGGTGAAAACAAAAACCAGTCAAAATAAACCTTTGATAAATACAAAAAAATTCAAAAATGAAGAAAAAGATTTCAAAAACAGAAAAAAAAATTCAAAAAACGAGAAGAGAAACATTCAAAAATAAAAAAATGATTAAAAAACGAAAAAATGATTAAAAAACGAAAAAATTCAAAATTAAAGAAAAAAGCATTCAAAATGAAAAATAAATTAATCAAAAATGAAGAGTAAAAAAATCAGAAATAAAAAAAAAATTTCAAAAGCAACAAAAATTGTTGAAAACTAAATATTTTTCCAAGCAGCACACATCGTATCAATTTAAACAAGCACTTGTTCTCCTGTAACCCATCAATTTCACCAAGTTGGGTGCAAGAGACAAAAAGACCGTGACATTTTCAAACAAGAGTCAAGTGTCCATAGGTCAAGGTGACTCCCACTGGCTCATAAAAACATGTCTTCCCCTCTAAAAAAAATCCCAAATCTCTACCCCCACATGGGGTTAACAAACAAGAAGACCTCCGACTCAGTCCTCAACTTCACTTCCAAACACCTAATCTACTCAATACAGGTGTGAATACAAGTCTTAACCGCCTTAATCCCAATTTAATCACCCTTTGTGCTATTTGATTTACGGGTTAGAATGAAAAAACTCGGTCTCTCCTTTGTCTCCTCACTCAAAAGGTAAAATATCAATCTGACATTAAGATTGATCGATTGATTAAATCATTTAAAATTAATTCACCTGACGTGTACACATTTTCGAGTCTGAATCGAAACTCCACCCCCACAGCTACGTGAACATTCTTGAGCATCACTCCAAGGACCCCATGGCCCACTTTCTTCAACGTAAGATTCACCGACTAAAACGTCCGAACTATGACGGGCGTGACGTTTTGCGTGTCGCAATGAGTGATGATGACGATTGTGTATATGCACCTGAAAAAATAAAACAAAATAAATAAATTTTATAAAATAAATAAAATAAATACAATTTCTTCAATAAATTTAATCAAATAAACAAACACTCGAACAGTGATAATATTTACTATTACTGTTTCTATAAAACAAATTTCTCTTTACATTTTCATTTCATCACTTTCCTACACACAATCCAATGTATTTCATTCCCTTTGTACATGTCGTAGTGAGTTTAACAATAAATTTGATGGTATCATTCAAACCAACAACCATTCCATTGTAAACGACAATGCTCAACCATTCAAAGGCAATGGCTCCTCACTGTGCAAGTGCAATTCAAAGCTTCTTCCCTCATTTCAAAGGACTTTGACCGTAGTGACATGTTTTTTCTATAGTAAATATCAAGTGTAAACTTAGCTTCTTCTCTTTTACACTAGGAAATGCATTTTAATGAGTTCCACTTCGATTGGTCAATATTTAATTGATCAAGAGTGAGGGTTAGAGAAGGTTTAGTGTTGACTCGATGGGAAGATTGTTTGCTACTTAATTGCACTTATCCTCTCTCTTTTCTAGTGTTGGTGGGTGGCTATGGGCTTTACCCAAGGGTTTTTCATTTTATATAATTGGCATGACCCTTAGTCTATCCTACATTTTTCTTTTCACAAAGAAAAGTAGGAAAAAATAAAAAGTATAAGAAACGTGTCTGGAATTTTGTACTCAGAAAATTATATAGTTTTTTGTAAACACCCAAGAAAATTCATTGCAAACAAAGGGGAATTTGTGTTGAATTTCAAATTATGTTTAAGAACAAAACATATGAATTTATTTATTTTCTTTTCTTATTAAACTTGTATTTGTCTTAATTTCCTGGTGTTGAGATGAAAGGATTCAGGTAGGGAATAGATTAAGAATGCAAAATGTGTTTAGAATGTATAAACACGTTTGTTTGAAGGATGGAATAAGTAGAAGTTGAACTGTATTTAGTAAAACCCACTGAAATTTTTTTGGGGGAAAATTCTTATGTCAGATTTCATTACAATTCCCCCATTCTCTACATCTGACAAGGCCAGCACCTCACTTACTAACTTAAAAGTTGAAAAAAGATAGAAAAAAATGGTTGCACCTGCAGTTGAGCATTTTCACATGGTTCTTATGAAATGTTAGGAATTTGGCAACAATTATTATTCAATTCAACATTTAAAATTTTTTTTTAAAGTAAATAGAATTTTTTTTAGCTTAAAGCAGATGTAAAATGAATGAATGAATTTCTTTATTTATTCATATGACATCTTACTGTAATATTATAATAAAAAATGGCCAAAAAAAACCACTCTACCAGAAATAACCAGATGTTGAATGAACACACTTGAAATTTAACACACACGTGCAATATGACGTCAGAATTCTTTAAATTTTTTTTTAATTTTTCCATTCCTTCCAAATAGTTGTAGAGCAATTTAACCGGTCGGCACTTCAGAAAAGATGGATAAAAAATGGATAAGATTAAAAGTCAACACCCCTCTTTTTGCTATCTTAACATTTTTTTGTACCATCATTCATTTTTTTTTTATTTTTTATTTGTTGAGGGGTTTGTTATCTCCCTTGGAGAGAGAAAACTGTAAACTGCTGTCGTCAAGTTAGGAAATGAAAACATTTCTTGCAACATTAAAAGTAATAATAATAATAATAAGAGAAACAAGTCATCCTTGAGTAGATTACTAATATCTTTTACTTAAGTTTACAAATTTCTTAAACCTTGACTGGAGATGTACGTGCTGCATTTTAATGAGGGGATTTTCCTTTAAAGCTGTAGTAAATGAGTCACAACTGGTCTACATTTACATAACAATTTAAAGAAAAAGTGTTTTCAAATGTGAAGGTCCTGTTACAATTTTTTTTAGCCAGGAATTAAGGTGTGGAATTTAAATTTATAAAGTAATAAATGTACCTAAAACACACAAATACGCCTATTTTTAAATTACCGTTTATTTATCGCAGTTTTAAATTTAAAGCGATTTAGGCCTAATGACAGCGCACTGCCATGTTTGAAAAATACGCATTCAAACTCCAATTCAGATCATATATTCGTATTAATTCAAACTTGACAATAATACACCTAAATACAGATAAAATTTTTAATCTAAATTATAAATCAAAAATTTAATACAATATGCTTACTAACCCATTAAAATTATATTTACACCAACGTTTTGGCTTGCTACTGTCGACAACATCGTACATCGTCTGTTAAGCCCAGACCGGTCGTAAAAAATCTTGATTTATGAGGACCAATCAATTGTCCTATCTTTGGGCAAGCCCTTATCTAAAATTAGCACTGCCACAGTTTTTAGCTGCTTAAGTAAATGGAGCTATTCAGATAATAACAATATTAACTAACGGCATGTTTTGATAATAAACAGATGAAAAAATGGCCGTTAATTCGTAAATTAAATTAACTCCTCGAATTTAATTTCTAATCAAATTAAATAAAATTTGACGTATTATTAAAATCATGATTTACGACTTTAGTGAAAAAATTAACTTTTTATATTTTTTTAAATAAATGAATTATGGAACCACCAACATGGAATGAAAATTAAATAAACAGTGAAGCAGCTGTCCAAGCAAGGGTAAGCATGGGGTCGATTTATTACGTCACAAGAATGGATCCGTAGTGGCACTTAAGAAACATGACTTAACAGAACTAATCCACCCCTCGACTCAATTGACGAAAAAACCATTTGCCCTTTGTGCTATACACATTCATTGGCCCCTTTCACCCACTCATGATTATTTATAAAGGCATTTCTTCTCATTTATCTTCACCCTCCATATTTTTTTTAAGAACTCATTTCAAACCCATCACTACTGTTCATTTATTTCGTTTTGCTTTCAAATTAAAATTCCAGACCACTTAATTTTATCTTAAACTGTACATCAAACATTTATAAAACTAAAATACATTTTAAAAAATGGCTTTATCATTATTTTAAATTGAAAACAGGCGTGGATATTCATTTAAGCCGAAAACAGAGTGGAACAGAAAATACACTTAACAACAACAACTGATTCATAAATAAATAAATCAGCAAACAACCGTTGTGGGTAACCACCAGGAATGTGTGGGATCTGAGGGCAAAAAAGGAAGTTCACAGTGACCTCAACAACTTGAAAGAAACGTTGAAAAAAATATTTAAAAAAAAAATAAAATTGTTCTTTTTAAATTACGAATAGAATTGTAAACTAGGAAATGATTATACTTACATTCCTGGACAGTGATACACTGAAGAAAACTTCTAAAAGAAAGAATAGGAGAACTAAAGATCTGAAAATAAACATAAAAATAAAAATTAATTTAAAAAAATAAAAAAATAAACATAAAATTTGCAAAATTTACTTCCTTCTTTACTCATTTGTCAACGAGGTCAGTGATATTTAGACAAATTATTCAATTGAAATTTCTTAATCAAGATGTGTCTATGAGTACATGAGGGAGTTCTTTGAACCGTATAATTTAAAGCATTTGTTGGAGGTGGCTATATTAATAGAAGTCTATTACACTACAAGCATTTGGTCGCAACACTCAACTCGAAATATTTGGCGGGGAACCGCTTAATTCAATTAAACATGGCTGCCAAGCACACAGCTGGCTCGAATTTCATCCCTCAAAGTATTAACCTAAATACTATGAAAGAATAGGCTTTTTTATTACACAACATCAAAGCTAACACCAACCTTGCCTACATCTTATAGATATTAAATATTTTAATACGCCAATTGGCCTTATAAAACCACTCTAACCGTCATTTTCAACCTTGTTTCGAATAAAAAAAATTATTTAACTGAATAGAAATCAATTTAACCCAGCTAATGACTCTCTTTTAAGTGTAAAATACAATTATTTATTGATATTCTAAATAAATTGTCTAAAAAACAGTCCCACAGTTCGGCAGAAACATGAAAAACGAAGTATGTAACCGTTAACCCTAAAGCGCTTTTTTTAGGCGGAATAATTTAGAACTGACAAAAATAAATAAAACCTTAAGCCTAAAGCGCTCTTGGGTGGTTTCGTTTAGGTTTATTACGTTTTTGTCATTTATCCCACCGAAATTGCATGAAAAATAACGTGAATTGTTTTCAACATTTCAATTAAAGTGTAAAAATTCAAATTATTTCCAATTTCTTTAACTCCTTAATATAACAAGGCGGAAATCCCCTTAGGTCCGCCAAATTTAGAAGAAAAAAATCCAAATAACTCCACACTACTTTCACTGTCAACCCATTTTTTTTCTTCAACTTGAACTACATCCTATTTAGTTCTATTTCTGGTTCAGCGTGACACATTAGATCATGTTTCTATCAGACATCATCATCAACTAATAAAGTCAAACACGCATTGTAAATGTCAAACAACAACTTATATTTTTTTAATTATTATTTCCAATTTAAAAACTACATAATGTATTTTTTTTCATCTTAGCATATTGTCAGTGTCTTGGAATTTCACACACACACTCTCTTCATTTTTATGACTAAGACTACTGATTACATCCAGACCCTAACATTTAACCTTAAGCTGAGCCCTTCCTACTAAAGCTCAGCCTTAGGGATCATTGCAATTTTGTGCAATCAAAGTCACTCCACCCAACAAAAGTGACGACATTTCACAGAGAAGACCAGCAGACTTAAAAGAAAAAAAAATGGACAAAACACTTGCCCTGAAGAGGTCAAGGAAACCGCACCTGTGGTTTATGAAAACACAAGGCAAAGATGAAGATGAGGCTTCATATTTCTAATACCATACATTCGAATTGATCCTTGAGTCCTCTTATATTTATTATATACAAACACTTGATTATTTAAGATGAATTTTCACTTGGAGTGACCCAGCAAAGGGGTTATGGAGGTGCATGCATAACTAATTGAATGGAATTTTAGGGCAGACGTGATCCTGAGAAATATTTTCAGTTCGAGATTTTTTGAATGTTTTTTAGGGATATTTTTAAATAAAGGGATTTGTGTTTTGTGCTAATAAGCACTAATTAAATCAATTTGTAAATAGAATGTTTAATTTCCTTTTCCTTTTCTTATGGGATACAAATAAATTGAAATACCTCATTAAAATGTTTTATCATGTTTCCGTAATTAATTTTGTTTGTCATTTAATTATTTGCTTGTTGCATATTATGACTCATTTTCTTATACATTTTTATCAATAAAAGGATGCTATTTTTGAAAGAAAAAAACATGGTGGACGAGGTCGTTTCTCTCCTTTGTAGTTAAGTTTAAATGTTGTTTTTAATTCATAAGTTCAATTTCAACCATTTCCTGCTGTCTCAGTCTCACTAGTTTTCTGCATTTGAATTTGCAAACTGTAAATTGGTCTGATTAAACTGGTTTTTTATTTCTTAAAAGGAAAAAACCCAGACGACGATTTTCATTTAAAATAGATTAATCAAACTTTTTCTTATTTCTCGTTTCTAATTTCAAAAAATAAAAACAATCGAAATGTGTTTGTAATTGTAATCTAAAAAATGTACAATAATAAAATTGTTCATTTTCAAATTTCGGCTTTTGTTTACATAATTTCGATTTCGAGAACTTGAATCGAAACTAATGAAATAATACACAAGTATTGAAGTAACATTTCCAAGAATTCTGGTGAAACTGAATCCAATTATGTTCTCAAACCCGTATACAAGACCATCCTACAAATATCTTTAATGTCAGGTAATAAATAGCTATGCACAAAAAATAGGGCTAACTGGGAGGTTATAAAGGATAAATTTCTTCCCTCGAGTCTTATCCAAGTGAAAAAGGGAGTATCTTAATTGCCTTTTAAACGGCTTCCCTCCCTCTTATAGATAGATAGATATACCATTAAAATTCATTGGAAATGGACATCAATCAAATATTTACACAAAACCAGACATTTTTTCTCTTTTCCCACATTTATTATTTCTTGCTTCAAGTGATAAACACCATCTTTTGAAATTGACAATTTAAAATTACAATTTTCAGTTCCGGTTGTGACTTGTGATTGTAGGAAGGAAAATATACATCAATGACATCATCTATTTTTAATTATTCAACAAGTGAATTTATTTTTTTAAAAGAAACTGGTTTATGACGCGGATGAAGATGAATGTTGGTTGGTTAAATTGACATTTTTCCTTTCATCCCCTGCTTTTTCTCAAATTATTATCATGTCTTTGGAAATTTGTGGTGGGGGAAAAATTGGAGACAGACAGGAATGTGAACCTTTCTATTTTTCCCACCGAAAACAAGGCTCAAATTGTGACATTCCAATCATTCAAACTCTTCAACTTTCACTTTTAAGCCCACTTATCAGTCGCACTTTATAAACAAGTCAGAAGTGAGTTGAGGAGCAAATGAAAAAATCAATAACAAAGTAATAATTAAGGTCATTTAGTAAATGAACCTTGAGGAGTCAAAGGATTGACAGAAAACAGATGCAGACTTTTCTCGAGCATTTCCTGTGGGTCAGTGTTTAACATCCTGTTTCTGTTTGAAAACACATCTGTAGGTCAAACCCCTTTCATCTCTTGTTGACATGACAACGTAGGAGGGCCTTGGATTTGGACAACATCCCTCAGTCTCTTCTTCACACGCCTTGTTGACTCTCCCCTCACCCCGGAATTCCCATAACACGACAGTCATAAAGGATCTACTCATCCAATGCAAACTGTTTTTAGCTTTTTACAACTAAGTTTAAAATCTCTTTTTGGTTTTATCTTATCATAATGTTTTCTAGGAAAATTAATGGGAAAGTATAACAATACCAAATTCGGTTGAATTTTATCGCTAAACATCTTACGGATATCCCTTTTAATTTTCTTAATTACAAGTCTCTCATTAACAAATTGAGATAAGTTCAATGCAGCCGAAAACAGAAAACAAGTGATCTCAATCAGGTCAGAGTTCGCACCAATTATTTTAACGATTATACAGACCCATAACGGACGTGTGAGTG
>JAQFZN010002077.1:0-12650 GCA_034687075.1 Geophilus carpophagus | reverse complement strand
TATAAGTGGTGATTTATGTATAGAAACAGAACACAGATTTTAATTTGTAATTTGCACGACCCATTTTTTTATTTTTGTCTTTTTATTTGTTTGCATGTTTGTTTATCAGTAATTAACTTTATATCTTTAAATCCCTTCTTTAAAAACCTTTATTAGAAATTTTCACAAATGTAAACTTTTACAGGAAGAAAAATTATTTCTATATTAAGTGGATTAAATTTACAAACTCACTGAATTTTTACTCACTGGCAATGGAAAAAGCACATTTTTGTATTTTGGAAATTTATTATGCAATTTTTAATTTAAATTTTCACACTTTGCAATTTTAGGATTAATTTAAGCTAATATTATAATTGTTACTAATTTATTGCTTATAAATTTCTAGGTTATCTTCAGTCAAACGAGTGATTTTGCAGAAAGACAGTCAAGTATGTGTTCAAGCACCGAAGAAGTTTCTGTTGTTATTAATGAGCAATCTGGTGACAACAAATTGGATGACAACAGTGGACCTGTTGTTAAAGTATTTGATTTCTTGGAGTATGAATTGGAAAGTTTAGAGGTAAAAAGTTATTATTATTTCTTTAGATTTTTAATTTAATCGATTTTTTAAAAATCTTTATTTAAATCAATTATTTAGAGTGAAACCATGGATATGTTTACATGGGTAATGCGTCGGCCATCTTTAACTAATCTAGAAGGAGGCGAACAATGCTCGTTACAAAGCAGTGCACTTACAGGAAGTGTTGTCAATTTGAATTCTCAAAGAGAGGAATCATCTGATGATGAAGTTGGGAGTACCTCACCTGTAGATGATAGTCAACCGGATATAAGCTCAGCACTTGTTTATCCAACGGGATTTCTCGAACGTCGACGGAGACAATCGAGTCCAACATCAGGATCTTCGTAAGAAAAAATAAAATTAATATATTATTAAATTTTTTGAATAAAATAAATTGTTTTCTTTAGGCACAGTATTTGTAGTGATCAAGATTTAGGTGATTTAACTCCTAGTAATAATTCTCCCAGTTTTGCTTTACTCATGGCACCTTATGTGACCGTCCCTGGTGACGAATTAGAGGAAACATGGCAAAGTCATGTAAATATTGTGATGAGTGATTCTTCTGCATATGGTGCGGCAAAAACATATCGTATTTTTGCACGATTATTTAGGGTAAATAAGTTTTATATACAAATTAGTTTATTTTTAATTTTATTTTTATTTTTAATTTATTAGGAAATTAGGCGTAAATTTATCGGATTGACTCAAGATTGTTGCCATTTTCTGGGCATGTCTGAAACTTTGAAAACAGTGACGCCACAATTCTCGGCTATGTTAGAAACACTTAATAACCAAATGGATTGTCCTTTTGTTTTTGTTGATGGGGAAACGTTACAAAATCTTCGGTTATTGGATAAACACAAGTTTTGCATTTTAGAGTTACAAGAACACTTAGAAACTTATTATGATAAAAGGGATCACACAGTTGAAGTATAAATTCAGTTATATATATTTATTAACGAGTAATTTTAATCTAATTAACAAAAATATTTATTTTAGTGTTTGGAAAGCATCAAATCCGCTGTAAAACTGCAATCGTTGCAAGAAGAATTTGCAAATGATGAACAGTTGGTGGAAATGTGTCGTAGTTTGTACAAACTTCATTTTCAGTTACTTTTATTGTTTGAAAGTTATTGCAAACTTATAGATTTATTAGCAAATAACATTAAACATGCACAGGTAATTAATGAAATTGAGTTTATTTTTATTGTCTTACGATTAAATGTGGTTATTTTTCTAAATTTAGGTGAATGATTTATCGTGTGAAGTTACAGCAGTTCGACGTGAACTCGTACACAGTATTTGTGAAAATGAAAGATCACGTGATATTACATACCAGCAAACTGAACCAGCAGCGAATTTAACAGAAGCTGAATTCGCATTACGTGAATTAATCATGACTAAACAGTGGAATCTTGCAATACAATATCTTCGGCTGAATAAGTAAATTAATACATAAATAAGTAGATAAAATTTGTATTTTTTAAATTAAATTTCAATCTTTATTTTCTAGAATCCATTGGTCAACTGATTTCAATGGAAACAGCGAAGATGAGGAAATCGATTTTATTTTAACCATTTATTGCCGTCACATGACAGATCGCATGACCGGTAAATTGCAAACATAATCAAATTTTAAATTAAATTTAGCTTTTTTATTTATTTTTATAAAGGTATAGTTGTTATTACAAAGCCAGAACATGGAAGAAGTGAATTATGCAGTCGATTAATGGATGTTAATATTCAATTATCAACTTGTGTACATCAAATGGAACGGCTCACAAAGTCCGAACGTGAGCGGTTGGAATGCAGCATTCGAAAGACCGAATGCTGAGCAATTTTTTTTCGTTTTTTGGTATTTTTGTCGTTATATATAATCAAAACTGTTCTCACTCTTATGACTTGACGTTTGCTCAAACGATAGTCCGTTCTAACTTTTAATAGTGATAACGTTATGATACCAAGAGAAAGTTTTTTTATTGTAAATGTTGATATTACCATTTATTTACATTTGTAGAAAAATTTTATTAATTATGTAAGTAAAGATTATTTCACAATTTTTTTATGTTTATTGATCCTGGTTTAACAACGCATCGATTTTCTTTAATTGTTGTTTAAGATCATTCTCCTTCTCAATAAGACTATCAATTTCGCTTTGGAATCGTTGCTGAATTTTAAAAAATCATAATTAGTTCGTAACGAATATAATGAACAAAAAATTATAGAAAAATACCTTCAAAGCTTGATTTTCAATACTACAAATATCTAATTCCTGAGTCTGTCTTCTTGCTTGTACGTCAAGAAGTTGTTGATGAATTTCATCACGTTTTTCAAGCAATGCTGTGAAAAAATTAAAAAAAAAAGTTTAAAAAAAATTAAAAAGATTAAACAAT
This sequence comes from Geophilus carpophagus, assembly GCA_034687075.1. Taxonomy (NCBI): domain Eukaryota; kingdom Metazoa; phylum Arthropoda; class Chilopoda; order Geophilomorpha; family Geophilidae; genus Geophilus; species Geophilus carpophagus. The sequence goes on along the minus strand of JAQFZN010002077.1, from coordinate 9,698 downwards.
TCATCGAATTATATTCAACGATTTTCACCATCTTGATCCTGCATTCCTAAAGGTTGTTTAACCAATCCTGCATCTTTTAATGCCGTAATAATATGATCTTGATTACTAGTCGATGGAAAATCATCTTTAACTCGTTCACTTGATCGTTGAAGAATTTCTTTAGTGATTTGTCGCATGTATTCTCTCTTGGCCTCCTTTATTTATTACAAACTTAATACATTTTAAAATTTTAACAAATTTATTCAATTACCTTTGCTGTTCCCGATGATAATCGACTCGAATCATCATCTCCTGAATCCATAATGTTTACATCGTGTTCATCTTCAGAACTACTTAGTTCTTCACCAAAAATGTCATGTTCAGCTGTAAATTACATTCAAATTAATTAGTTTAAACAAATTTAAAACCTCTAGGTGTATAAATATTTCTCTAGTTACTTACCAACATCGAGGCTTTGTGAATTGGATAATAAATATCCACTCGCAGTGGGACTTGCACCACTGCTTGCTTGTCCTTCACCGGTTAAAAGTTTTTTATTCGAATCTTCTTCATCTGTTATCACATCCCAACGCACATTTACAGCTTCGTTATCAACACGGAATAACCGTTTCACTTCCTTTTCTATTTCAGGTGCATCTACGTACTGTAAAGGATTTTTATTTGAAATTGTTTGAACACTAAAACGACTTTCAAAATGGCTACCTTCTTCTTTAACGTTTTTCGAAAACGACGCTTCCGAACGTTTTTTAATGGCGGTGTTACTGTAAGTAATTAGTTTTTACATTGTTAAAATATTCTTTTATTTCACTTACTTCCGTGTGGATATAAAAACTTCTTTTCTGTTTTCCCATCGTCTTTTTTCTTTGGGGATTCTTCTTCTTCAGTTGTTTGACTATCATCTTCTTCTTTACATAATAAAATCTAAAAAATAAATCGAATTAATTTCAATTTCACCGTAAAAAAATTTAAAACTATTAACAAATCATTACTTGACAGACATCAGCTGTTTTATAAAACGTTTTTTTATCAATTGTTTTTAATGATTCACAAACACAAGGTAAATCTTGAAGCTAGAAAATGAGTAACATTTCTGTGGATAAATGATGTTATTTAATGACTGGAAATTTTGTTTTACTTTGGCAGAAAAAACCCAGTTATCAAATCGTACTATTCCATGTCTCATGTCATTCTCTACTTGTATGGTTAAGCGATCTTTTATATTCATAACACCAGATCGTAATGCTCGTCTTAGTTCCTGAGCTGGTTCCTGAAATGAAATTTGTTATTTTGATCAATTTGATCAATTTGATCACATTCGAAACACCATTAATCGACATACCCCAGGTAATCGTAATATGAATTGACTTTCTAACTCAACAGGAACATCATCTTTCAGCTTACTTAAATTTAAAATATCTTTATCTTTCATAGCAGACATTATAAAAGATTAATTTTTCTTGTGTATACAAAATGTACAATCACGTCTCTGAACTTCAGAGTCTGAAGAGCCAATGTTAGGCGCCATCTATTGAGAGATTTTTTAAACTTGGTGTTGCTTTGAATAGAATGTTTTAGCTGATAATGCAATGGATTATTAGCCAAAACACATCCATTTTAGCAGTTTGATATCGTTCCTTTAAGTTTTGTTTAAAATTGCAACGTCAATTGGTTTAAATTATAATTTATCTCTAGGCTGCAAAGTGTACTGTTAACTCCTGCCATCTATATTCAGCATGTGGAATCATAACCTGGGTAGATTTTTATCTTTTGGGAATGAAGAATACAGAAATTAAACATTTTTAATATCATATAAATTACATTAAAATCTTTTTCCACGTGAAAATAATAATTAAAGTAAGATGATGTAACATTTATTCTAATTTCAGCCAATGCCCATAGTTGATCAGTTTCCAAGGTTTATTGCGATCATCGACAGATCATCGACTAACCGAGCGTTGTAATAAAAACTATTTTCTTCTTTAATTAACCAAAAATCTTAACTAAATTTATTTTATACAAAATCAATTTTAATATTAATTCAAATTTCTTCTTTATTCACTAACATTAACTTTTCAATTTCTCTCTTTAACCAGTTCCAATTACTTCCACTTTTCCTCACCACCACCCAATGGCGCTAAATCAGACTTCATCCGAAAAATCAAATGTGTAGCAAGAACTCTATGGAACTGAGAAGCTGACTTCCCGATCCAATTCTACCACAGAATGGTAAACATTTAATAATCATTTAAAAAAAACATTTATCCACATCAAAAACAAACTAAAACAACAACTTCATCCCATTTAGGCGAAGTACATCATACAAATCATAGTCGTAGGAACACAAGTAGTAGCACGAGCCTTTACCAGAGCATTACGCCAAGAGTTCGTTAGTAAGACACCATTTCTTAACAACAAATATAAATAAACCATTAAAAACCTTAAATATTTTCAGATAGTCAAACAGCAGCCTCACAAGCAGGCGGAGGCCGGCATGGCGCTCAAAGAGCAGCATCAAATGCAAAATTAGGAATGACATTGAAAGTAAATGACACAAAAAAATTACGCAATAATTTACTAAAATAAATTTTCAATTGTAAAAAGGAAGCACAAGATATTCTTAATATAAAGCATCTAGATAAAGAAGAAATTAGCCAAAAATACAACCATTTATTCGAAGCAAATGAAAAATCAAAAGGAGGCTCATTTTACTTGCAATCAAAGGTAAAAAAAATAGAAATAATAATAAAAAATTAATTAAAATGAGAAAGTTAATAGGAAATTGTAAATATAATATACAAACATCTTTATAAATAGATATCAGCACCTTTTACAAGGTTCACAAGTGAAAAAGGAAGTTTTTTGAGTTGTTTTCACAGAGAAAATGTGATTCAGTTACGTTGCTTCAGTCAAAACGAAATAACATTCGAAAATGCTTATTCGGACGAAAATCGTGAGCGATTTGTAAACAAATTACCCGATTTACGTCCTCTAATACCGATTCCATCGAAATTATTCAAAAGAGCAGCAGTTTTAATCCCTTTATGTCAGTATAAAAACGAAAATGGAATTTTATTTACGTTGAGATCTGATAAATTGGGAAGTCATGCAGGACAAGTTTCGTTTCCTGGAGGAATGGAAGAATCACATGATAGTTCTTTAGTGAAAACAGCTCTGAGAGAAACTCAGGAAGAATTGGGGGTTGAATTGGGTAATGTTGACATTTGGGGTACTTTGCCCAGTACTATGAGTATTACTGGTGTTTCTGTTTTACCTGTGATTGGTTATATTGGTGAAATTGATATAAAGCGACTGAACCCTAGTGACGAAGTTGAAACGGTTTTTATTCAAAATTTGCAATCGTTATGCAATAACAAAAATATATCTAGTTATTTGTTTCGAGATAAATTTCTCATGCCTGTTTATAATGTTGAATATAAAATTTGGGGCTTAACTGCCATTATTTTACATCGATTTTTGAATTTGTTACTTCCGGGTTTGTATGATCATAATGTACCGTTTATGAATCCTATTGATAAAGAAAGTGATGTAAAATGAAAAATGTAAGATTTTTTAATATTTCGAAATTATAAATGAAATTAGAGATATTTGGTTTTCTTTTTTATTGTTATGGTAATTCTAAGTGTTATTTGATGTGATTTCGAGTTTACAAGTCGCCATTTTGGGTTTTTAGATATTTTGATGATTAAAATGGTGTTTTTTGGGCTTGTTTATCTGTTAGGTGCGTTCAAATGTTTGATTTAAATGTCTAAACTGGTTTTTTTTGTGGGAATTTATTGAATTTCTTAATGAAGTAGTATGTTTTTACCGCCATTTTTATGTTGGAGGTAGGTAGGTGCAGACCGATGCAATGACCTTATTGGTTACAGCTGTAAATCTGGTTTTTATTCCTAAATTTACTTTGGTGTATTAACTAGAATATTAATTACAGTACATATTAATTAATAACATTTGATAGCACAAACTATGAATTTTTATTACTTTTTTTCAATATTTTATGCAAAAGATGTTGATTAGAGATGTACTGTTATGAATACTGATGTTGCATATGATAATGAGGTTGTTTTTTATGTGAAAATGGCGGTAAATTTTAAAACCAAAAAATATATTTAAAAGATTTCATCATTTTAGTTATTTATTTGATTTATATTACATAATTTCTTATCATTTTATTCATTCTGAATCTAAAATACAAGATGGCTGCTCGCTTTAAGATTTATTACCAAATCCGCTTAAGGAATGTCAAAAGGGGCCTTAAAGTAAAAATACAAAAAGAAAATAGATTTTATAATTTCAAAAATTTGTTTTTAAAGTTTATTTACAATTTTTAGTTGAAAAATATTTTTTTAATTACAAATTTCGCCAACAAAAATGAAAATTTGAAAATGGAGATTTTTTTGATTAAATTTGAAATTTGAACACGCCTAATGATCAGTTTCTCCTATAATTTGTAGGTTGTTCGTGCAAAAGAAAGAATTGATCAGGAATTACAAGATATTGAAAGTCCAAAGAAAAAGACGTCTGAAGCTGGTTAAAAAAATAATAACAAAATTAAAAAATACAAAATAGTTAAATTTTAATTTTCTAACCAGTTTTTTCTTATGAATACGAGATAAAAACATTTTTGCAAACTAAATTTATTTAAATATAAAATATCATAAAAAATTTGTAAGCAGATTAATGATCAACATGTTTATAGCAAAATTTAAATCCTTGAAAATTCAAATCAAACTTATTGTAATCTCAAGACATAAATATATAATTTGAATCACTTCTTAATGTATTTATATTTATAAATTTTATTTCCTTGTTGATAATTTCCGATTGTATATAAAATTTAAAAAAAAACCGTTAATTTTTCAAATGAAGTGAAGAAAGAAAAAAATACTGAATGAATGCATAAAATATCACATTTATTCATTATTCAGTGGCAATTTTTAAACCTTTTAAATTTTAAATGTGTCACTAAACATGAAAAAGGAATTTATGATTTGAGTTCAATACAATATGACTTATTTCATCATAGTATCAGGCCAATCACGGTTCAAGTGTGTTGTCACTTACGAGGTGTGGCATCTCTTATTGGACTGTCTGCATTCCAGACATGGCGGATACTATCAAGAATTTAAAAATCATCTGATTTGAATTTACAAATTAAACCCGCAAAAATCATTGAAAAACCACAAAAATTTATTCCCACAATATACAAAACACATTCAAACTTCATATAAATAAAATAAAAAAAATATTAACTAACAAACTTTATTTAAAAAAAGCATTTTCAAACACCCAACTTCCATTTTCTCCCAACTGATTCACTACGGGATCGTGCACAGCTGGCAAAGCGAGTGTTTGTCGTGTGTTTCCCGCGCCTTGCAGACGAACCAGTTTATAGCGCGGGAAAAATTCTCCTTCCGCTTCAAAACCGAGTCCCACATGTTTCGATAGATACGCGCTCAATAACTCCATCAAAATGCACAATTGGTCACCTAAACGAAAAACCATCATCGATTAACTCACCAAAAATCATAACTAACCATTTATTTACTCTATCTATCAATTCGAATCCGATTACCCTTGGCTGTCCTCAAAAGGCATCGGAATACCGGCTGCATTTCCCGCCAAACGAAACCAGCGTGTGAATCAAACGAGTCATTCCCATTTGATTTAATACAAAAGAAAACTCATCAATCGCATTCGTATTAATTTCGGATCGCTTCGCCGATGGCCTTGTACTCGCGGAGTATGGAAAAACGAAAATCTTTCCACGAATTTCGGCGCCACGAGGAGGAAGTCGTTGGGAGCCTATGTAGGTAAGTGTGGATACGATGGCGTGCTTTTGTGAATGCGCGCTTGTAGTACGTTCACATTCCACCGACATTGACCAACATATCAGTGCAGAAATGTCAAGTGATAACTCATGACGAATGCTCATTATCACTACCGATCATTTAAATCACATTTTAAAGTCCGTTACTGCTTTTATGCCGAATAAAAGTGCGATCCGGCACAACGGGGATGGGCAGCATGCCGCTCAAAGCATGGCGGGGGAAACGGCATGGCTGAAATCATGCCGCTAACATACTCGCATGTTGTTGTGGCTTTTTTCTCGCTTTATTAATCAAATATGGTGATTTAATGGCGGTTTTTAAGTGTTTGGTGGTGAATGATGTTGGTTAGATGAATGTGTTATGTGATCGGGAGGTTTGCTACATTTTTTAGATACGGTTGAACGACTGGGCGGGCGATCAGCTGGCTTGGTTGGGCAACATGGAAACAGCCGGCATTGAACATGGCCACGATGATCGCGTGTTTTTCAACTGATTTGTTAATTTTTTTTAAATGTTGTATTTTTTGCGTTATTTTATCGTTAGGAAGTGAATTTGATAGGGTTTGATTTGGATTTTTGTTTTGTTTTAGAAATTTGAATTGGATTTTAAATTTTTTTAATAAATTGCTTGTTTTTGTGAATTTTTTACGATTTCGTATCTAAAATGATGTTAAAATAGGCCTAAAATGGAAAGAGTAAAATGTGCAAAAATTTCGGCGTCATAAAAGCAGCTGAAAGTCGTTGTGATCGTCTCGCCTTTGTCTGGTCACATGCACCAGCGGATCTTACATCAAGTTGCATCACCGAACCGCACTTGTTTTTTCATGAGATTATTTCCTAGAGATAAATTTTGAAAATGGAAAAGTTATCAAACGAATTGAGCATATTGAGCATATAGAATTGATATTGGTGATGGGTAGAAAACGGTCGTTAGTCGACTTAATTCGATTGTCAGTTGCGGCGCACATCTCCTTTTGGGGAGGCGTGAAAGCAGCTGGAACAGCAGCGGGCAAACAGCCAACAGGCAACGTACAAAGAAACGGTTGGTTGATGTGTACTACAACAGATGGCTGGCTATTTTTAAACTACTAGGGATTATCTTTTAAATAGTAGTTTTTCTATCATTACTCTACGCTTTAAAAATTGTCCCGGATGTTTAGGGAGAAAGAATAGGGAAAAAAATGAGAATTTTGAGAAATTAGTGATGGAAAATTTTGACTTTTTTTGAATTTTTTTTGTTTCGTTATGGGAAATTTCGTATCGTGTTTTCTTTTGTAATGAAAAGTGAGTTAATGGGTTTTTGTTATTTATAGATGTTAAAGATGAGGTGTAGCTGCGAATATGTTTTTTTTATTGGTTTCGGGGTTTGAAATTAAAAATTTGTCATTTTGGGGGGTTTTATTTATAAAAGGTGAAAAATTGAAATGAGAAAAATAAAATTGGAAATTAATTTAAATAATTAAAAATGTTTTTAAGACTTAAAGTTACAGGTGAGCTGGCTTTATTTTTAGTACTGAAATGTAAATAAACAAGGTCTATGAATCGATATTAAGTTTTATTTTTATATTTCTTGGTACGGAATTAAAGTAAGAATGGATTTTTCGCCTATTGTCACCTTAAAATGATCGAAATTGAATTAAAAAATTGTAAATTTTGATTTCAAATGTTAAAATTTAATAATATTCACAAGAATTTAATTTTAATTGAGATATTTATTCAATTTAAATGAAAAATATGAATTAAACTCGATAAACCATTAAGCGACGAGTTAAACATATTAATTATAAATAAAATTATAATTTAATATAAAATCAATAAAAATTATCTTTAATTTTTATTTACAAACTTAATAAAATATTTACTTAACCTTTCATTAAGTGATAGTGAGTTAAAAATTGCCAAATTGAAATTAAATTATAAATGAAATCAAAATTTAACATAATATGAATAGGTTTAAATTCAGAAATTAATTAAATATAAATAAAACGAAAAAATAAGTGCAAATTTGTGCTCTAATTAAAGAAAACATTTTAATTTTCCAGATTAAGCAATAGACCAGTTTCACCAAAGTCTCAAATGGAACAAGAAAAACGTATTCGGCGAGAAATCGCAAACAGCAACGAAAGAAGACGAATGCAAAGTATCAATGCGGGATTCCAGTCTCTGAGGGCGTTGCTACCTCAACACGATGGCGAGAAACTGAGCAAGGTAAGCGAACGGCTAAAATGAGTAGCACGGCCCAGTTTATTTTTAGCGGGGCGGCCATTTTTTCACGTCTAGTCATCAACCGTTTTGGCGCTCAGCCAGCCAGACAGTTCGTATTTGTTGACGCTTTTATTTAGTCGATAATTCGATCCAGCTGATGTCACTGTAGTCATGGTTACGTGAATCTAAGAAACGAGGCAATGGGAGCAAGGGGTGTGTCCTGGGATAACGAGAGGAAGATACTTCATTTCTTATTATATCTAATTTAATTGTTTTTTTATTGTTTGAGGTAGGAAAAAATTATTTACTTTATTTGTTTATTTTTAGGGAAATTTATGTATTTTAGATTGATAATGAGGAATTGTTTGTGTTTAAATATGATTAATTTATGTGTTTTGGGCTGTTGATAGAAAGTATGTTCTATTAAGATAATCGAATTAAAATAGAAATAAAATAAATATTTGTTTTATTTTATCTTTTTTTTTTAATTTTTTTTTATAAATTACAATTTTATGCTTGTATAATTAAAAAATTAAATTTAAAATTGGCAACATGTGGTTAATTGCCGACTTAAATGTCAGAGCAAAGTACACGTTAATCCTTTAAAAACCCTATTCGAGTCACGAATTCAGATTCCTTAACTTTTTTCTTTTTAAATTTTCCTATAATTTAATTTAAGCATAAAAATAGAAGAAAAAAAAAGCAAAACAAAACAAAAGTAATTTAAATTTATTTTATATTCAAATAAAATAAATTGAATTTTTTAAAATTTAAAACTAAAAAAAATAATTTTAAAAAAATGTGACCGTTACAAAGTTTAGTGGCCAGATAGACCAGTTAGGGGGGACTGTGAATGGACTCAGCTTGGCCTCCATTCATTGCAACCTGCTACCATTGAGGAATCGCAAGGCAGGAAGTGAGTGTCTAATGACTCGAAGCAGCTGCCACGTGAGGAGGACTAAAGCCCTTCTTCTTGTAATTTTTTTCTTCCCTAGTAAAACTCCTTCCCCTATATTCAAGTTTACGTGATGAGGTGTTCCATTAAAGACTTAGATCCTCGCTTATTTAATAGCTGTTGACGTACGATGGGGAATCTCTAAAGCCGGCATATAAACCTTGAACTGGTCGCTTTTTTGCGCTTAATCTCCTTTCAGGTATCGCAATATACATAGAAATAATAAAAAAAACTCTGTTTACGATTATGTAATTTAACGTCATGTACTTAAACCTGTAATAAAAAGATGGTTTGAGTAATTTATTTTATGTGTAACTTCCGATAAGTGTGTAAATTATAGTTACCAACTTCGACCGTTATTTTTCTTTTTGAATCGCGCTAAGTATTGTGGGAATAGGTGAATGAGTAGGAGTGATCCCTAAGGTGGTTTGTTTTCTTCGAAGTTAAATCTTGATTAGATTTATTAAAGCGTAGTTAAAATTAAATTTAACTGTATAATTTATTAGTTTAACAAAGTTACACTAATTCTAAACAGGTTTTATAAAGTTTAACTCGATAAAAATAGAGAGAAAATATAATGTGTACGGATCAATTCTAGTCACAGATGCGATGGAATGACCTCGTGTGATGGATTATGTCAATTACTTCTAGTTAAAATAAAAAAGATAATCTAAATTTTTAATCTAAATT
>JAQFZN010002076.1:0-12660 GCA_034687075.1 Geophilus carpophagus | reverse complement strand
ATTTATGTTTGTGCATTCACTTGAAATGACATTGACGGATGACTCTTGTCCACTAATGTTACGAATTCCTTGAATTTGAATTTGTGGTTGCCTTTTGGCTGAATAGACAGAAATGAAAACATGCAATTCGCTTTAAAGTTTTATGTTTATTCATTGGTTATTGAATAAAATTTTCGATTATTCTTTCCCATCTTCACATTACAGTCGTTGTCATTGGGATTAAATCGACTTAATCTCCCTTTCTGAGCTAACGAATTTTAATCCTTAATTGACAACTGATGACTCGAAAAATAATCTCTTATATTTTCCCCAATTTAAATTTTATTAACTTTTTTTTAATTAGTCGAAAACAATTTCCAAAATGTCTTTCTTAATCCACTTCATTTTTTTCATCTTTAGTTTTTATTGTCGTTTATCAATTGGATTTGTAGTGCAGGAATGCTTTTCGCAGGAGGTCAATGTGGAAATGTGCAACCAGCTGCCATTTCTTTTCTGTGCTCGAGTGGTCTCTGCTGATTGGTTAATCCCTCTGGTGGCTGCCTCGTGTCAGATTGTTGTAATTGTGTGGGCCGTGAGGCGTTGCTAAAGTGGCAAGAAGGAAAAACGCGTTTCACCCATGGTCGCATCCACTCTCTGCAAGCAGGGCTGCATTTGGCAATATGACACGCCTTCACCTGTCTTGCTTTATAATTTACTCAGACCAGAAGTTGTTTAATATACGACTAAGATATGCTCAAGTGTTTCTGTACCTTAAATCCGTCGAAAGTGACCATCTTTTACCTTAAGCATTTACTTTGAAAATAATAATAATTTAAAAGGAGTTTTAGGTAAACCAACCGTGAGGCATCGTCATCATGACGACGTGTGGTCGTCCGTTTTAGAGGTGTCTTTTATTTTATTAAAGATGAGATCTCTTGCATTTGTTTACCGCCCTCGTTTTCTGGTTGAAATGAGATGAATTAATGAAAAGCTTTGTTTTTGAATATTTCTACAATTCTTTATGTTCTTTTAAAAGAAATGTAATATTAATAATAAAAATAATAACTGCAAGTGAAATGAAAATATAATAATTCTTTAATAAATTCACGATTAAAATTCTAATTTTTCTTAAATTTTAGATCCTTATACGACAACAACATCCAATCTTTAGCCAATGGAACTTTTGTACCACTTCGAAGTATTCAAACATTGTAAGTGTCCACTTTTATTATACTTTTATTTTTAAATTTTAAAATATTTGACATTTTAATTAAATTCTCTAAGATTTGAAGCACATTACATGCCTTTTTTTTGCTTTCTAATTCTCAAGCAAAATTTTGAAGACATATATAAAAATAATAAAAATTTTCAAAATTTATTGATTTTTGTTCTTTAAATTGTTGGATAAGATGAAGGGAAATGGCTTAAAATTTGACCTGTTTCAATTTACTGCTGACATGTTTGTTGTAGATAGTAGTAAGGGCTAATTACAACAATAATTCAATAAACATTTAACAGGAGCTGCTTTTTTTTAATTTGCCTAAATTTTCGTACAAACTTAATTTTCTCGGAAATTTAATTGCAGTGAGTAAAAAGACAGAGTGCTTGAGCAGTTGCTAATTACGTTTGGCTGATGGTATTTGAACCGAAAGCCTGTGTCTGATTTAATTTAGGAAATTAAAATGAGAAGACAATACATGACAGCACAGGAAGTTAAAAATTGCAATTCATATGAAAGCACGATTGAAGTTTCATTCAACTTAGACTCTCATGATTGTTTGTTAAAAATGTTTCTTCTCTGAGTTAAAAGTTTAGTACCGTGGGAGAATACCAAGTCCTAAGACTTTTGCGGTCCAAGTTTGCTTATTTCCATTTCGCCCACTAGGCACTTGTTATCGTTTCCCATCTGATTTTTTTGTCTCACTCGAGATCCCATCGCCAATTTCTTCTAGACACGAGACTTAACTGCACGTGATTTCCGAACTGGTCTCCGGTGGGCCCTTGAAGCAATGTTGCCAAAGGAAGAAAGCAATTTCCTTCTTTTCTTGATTGCTTCAAACTCACCACCGTCGCACACTGGCTACAGGTGTGCAGAAATCCACAGGGAGTGGTATCCAGCCGACCTCCACATGCTGCAATACTTTGATGAGATGCATAGTCACACTGGCAAAAAAAAAGAAAGACTTTGTTTATCTTCTTAACTGCACGAAACGTTCAACTTAAATGCTCATTTAAGTGAAATGATGGTGAAATAATGGTGTTATCTTTGTTGGATGGATTTTTCAAGGTTGAATGTGATTTAATCTAATGTTTTTCTATGGGGTATTGTTAAAGATATTATAAAGAGAAGGAGAAAACTAGTGCAGTTAAAGAGGGCCCTTGAGTAAAATGTTTTAATGCTAATTTCTTTTTTAAATATTTTAGAACGAGGTGATACTGTTTTGTGAAACTTTCTTGGCTTATTTATTTCTATTTAAAAATGCTAAGTAACATAATTTCTTTATTACTTTTCTCATGTTTGTATTAAAATTTACTTAAAATTTAGTACATTTTAAATATTAACTAAGTTTTTTTACTTTCTAAATGTGAAGAATTCTGAAGTAGTTTAATTTTTTAGCAATTTAGTTTAAAAAGAACCAAATTTGATCATTATGTTGAGATCAACTGATGGCATAGTATAAAAGACGTCAATATGGCCAATGAGGCATCTCTATCTCTCTTCTAATCTCACCATTACTCACTAACACACTAGTGTGTGTTTTATATGTTGATTCAGAGACCCGGATTTATTTGAGCTGTTACAACTGATTTTCCTTTTTTTATTATTAATTGCCCGTAAAGACTTGAATCTAGTTAACTATCTTTCTCACTAATGTATTTGTTTATCTAAAGTCAAGTAAATGTGATTGTAACTGCTAGAAGAGATACGCCTGTTATTTATGAGTTTACTTTATGGAAAAGATAAGATAGCTTATCAATCTAACATGAATTCTCTACATCTCTTTCTTTAATTACACAAATAAAATTATGTAGTAAATAAATGTTGAAATATTACGAACAAAATTTATTAATCTTAAAATTTTTGAGAGTTAGAAAAGCACTTTAAAATACAATAGATTTTTTTCAAATTCAAATAAAATCAAATTAACACCCTATCATTAACTTTTTTTTATCACGCATTAATATTTGTGCTAACGCTATTAACTTGTATTAACTTAATAGCATTCACATTTATCTAATTTGAAAAAAGTTGACTTTATTACCTAACTTTTTTTACTCAATTATATAGAAATTGTTATGGGTACATTGCTTATTTAATATGATTTTTCCCAAGACAGTTGACGAAATAGTTGTTCCTTTTTACGTGAATACTAAAGTCTTTTATAGCACTTCTCTTGGGGACTCAAAGAAACTGCCTGCAATAAAGTTTGCAGTTTTAATTTTCTTTTTTTTGTATTCTTAAAACGAGGTTCATATAAAACTTTTAACTATCTGCGCGTTTAAGTTTGTGAGCTGTGGACATAGGTCTATTGGGATTATTTTTCTTTGCTTTTCTTTTTTTGTAAAAAAAAAAAGTAGTACAGAAAAAAAAATGATGACTGATGCTTAATCTGCACTTAGAATCCTAAGGGACCAAGGTGCAGATCGTGCTTATTATGCCACATTTTTTTCTGTTATTTGAATTTCTATTCAAAAGCAAATTGAAAATTTTCTGAAATTTCACTCTTGGGAGTCGAGAATAAAAGTGCTGGATAGGAGCAAAATTATCCGTGAGAAAATATTTTGTGAGAACGATAAAAATAAAAATAAAAAAAAAGGTGGAAGTTTGCGCTAGTACTAACGTTATCAGCTTTCTATTTTGTATTTACGCCAACGTTCTCTTCTTAGGGTGAGGGTGAGTTGAGATTAAAGAGTTTTCGGAACCGGGTCTTCATTTGGTGCCCTTCTTTCAGTCGATGGTAATTCTATTGGCAGAAGGCGGGTCTTTAGGGGGAACGCAGGGCAACGAGATTCGTTAAGAAGTTGCCTACTTGGTAGACGAAGAGCTTGCTCCTTGTTGACTACTCCATTAGAGTTTGAGGAAAAAAATAAAAATGCTGAGGGAAGACAAATAAGTGGAAGGCGGAAGATAATGCAAACGCACATGTTTACTTAGAATTAAAGAAATGTATTGATTACTCACTTCATTTTTCACTGTGAGGAGAGGGAAAAAAATGATGAGATTACATGAGAAAAATGCTCTCGCTTCAATTCACCAACGAATTCGGTTGTTGGTTTACTTATTTATTTATAGACTCGAATCTAATTAATTTGTTTTATTTATCTTATTTGAATTCAAGTTAAATTTTTTATTACACACTAAAATTACACGTAATCAAATAGTAAACTTTACTTGCAGTGAATTGGATTTATTGAACTTGTTTAAGTGACTTTTTACTTTCTTGTAACGAATTACTTGCACCAGTAATTGGTCAGAATGTGAATGCAACTAGTAACTAAGTTAAGTACCTTTTGTTATATTATATTGGGTGAATAAAATGAAGCAATAATGCTTTTAGTAGTCTGAAAATTATCCATAATTTTGGGGAATTGGACACTAACGCAACTCATAATTCACAAGTATAATTTAATTAAACCCAAAATAATAAAATAAAATTGAAAGGTAAAGTTAATAATTTTCCCTTAATTCTAAAATTAAGTCAGTATTTTCTATTTTCTATTTTCTAACTGCAATTTGTGCAACTTCACAATTCCTGTATTTATAACAATTTGTGTAGGTTTAACCTTTAACTTATTTTTGCTGAATTTGCGTTTTGATACGGGGATTGGCCTGCACTGCTCTCTTCTAACTTGATTCTTTTCCGGTACATTTTTTTCGTTATTAACTTATCCTCTCAGCTTCTTGCTTCTAGTTTTTATTACTCCCAGTTGGAAAATCTTTTCCTAGTGACCTGTGTTCGTCTGTGTCCTGGAGGTGTCTTCACTTTGGTCTCTACGGATTTCATACTGGACATTGGTCTATTGGGAATACCATGTAGCGTTGAGTTATTGGCTTCCAAGCGAGGGTTGTTGAATCAGGTGCAATGCAATAGGGTAAAAATACGAAATTTGATGCAATTATGGGATATTCAGTTAACATTTCCCTCCCTATTTCCTTTATTATGTCGTAAAGCTTTAGTGTGTCAGTTTGGAAGTAATTTTTCCTCACTATATTTAGAATTCTGGCGCAGTTTTGAAAATAGATGACGCGTGCTTGGTATTTTGAAATAGTAACATCTGTCAATTTGAGTTTTCTTGTTCAGTGTCCCCAAAATGATTGTCGTTGATGTTTCTCTCTGATCACGTTGTCGACTCTATGCAGTGCAGATGGAATGGAAACTCAAGTAAACACAAGATCCATAATCCATTTGGCCCACTCTCATCATCGCCGAATCATACCTGACAGGAATGCAGGCGAGCAGATGGCACATTTGCTCGCTTATCACTGTCCATTTGTTTGTTGTTGCACTGCAAGCCGGTTGTTTGCACTCACAGTTGTGTCCACTCTTGCGTTCAAGTGTACAATTGAATTTCTTTCTAATTCTGTAAAAGGGTTTTGATAGTAAAGAGACAACACTGCGTTTAGAAAAAAAGTAAATGGCAGTGCAAGTTTTTTTTTTACAAATTCAAGTGACTAAAAAATTCAATAGAAACTAAATGTAATGAGATAACAAAGTAAGGCTTTGCTGGCTGTACTTGAGCCATTTTCAAATGATTATGAATATGATAAAAAAGTTGATTAAATTTGTACACGCTTTAATTAATGCGTATTACATTATATTACATTATATCAAACATTTAACTTGATAGTCCAATTTTAACAAGATTTTAATTTGCCTGGTTAATAATGGATACTTTAATATTTAACTACAAATTTGCTTCACAATAAAATGGCTGAATAACATGGAATTGCAATTAAAAATGAGTTCAATTTGATGCAATGTGTTTAAATTTAAAATTGATTGTAGTTTTGAAGTATTTGACTGGAACATAATCCGGTTTAGACTAAATGCATGTACTGTTTTTTGTGGGAAGCAAATTGACATTCTCAAGTCCGTGTTTAGTACACAAATGTACTTTCGGTAAGTGAATCTGAAAATTGTGACATTTAAAAAAAAGTCTTTGATCTAAAAACCTCAGACGTTGCATTTTTTTAAAAAAACTTTCCGATACACTTTGATAGCTAGTATCTTGTGTAGGAATGTGATGATAAAAAAAAGTGAAAAGAAGCGATAAGCATTATTGGCCTTCTCGCAGGGGGTTTTCAGAAACTCGATAATACAAACTTATACTCTTATCTACATCTTCTATAACTATAAAGAGGAAGAAGGTTTCCTGTTGTCCATTCTTCCTGTTTGAACTTCCGGTTTCTAAGCAAAGCATTGATTTGAGCGAAAATTGAATTGGGAATTTTATTTCATAATTTTTTTATTTGTTGTATCATAAGATATTTGCGTTATTGAGTAAAAAATTTCATATTCTAATGTTTAGTAAATAAATCTGTCGGCCTGAATTGAAGGACAATAGCTTTAAACTGCATTACAAATAAAATAAACAACAGCTATAATTGAAATGAACATGTTCCCTCTTTAAATAAAATCGTTTTCGAATGATGAAAATTTAAATATTCATTATTAAATTACTTTCTATTTCATCCTTTAAGGTTTTAGTACTTTGAAATGCATACTAAATAATTAAAACCGTGTATTGTACATAACTAATCCATAGTTTACACACGGTAATATGACTGCTTAATTAATAAAATATCACTAAATGAATGAATAAATAATTATGTGTATGTATCTACATGTAGGGAAATAGAAAAAAATCAGAGTAGTTTCTCTTAGCGTTTTGAAATCGCCAGGGACGTGGTTTATGTTTAGTCGTTGAGAGACGCTCATAAAAGTTTTATATGCAGAATGCACTTTATACACAGACTTGTTGCTTTAACTTGGGTAAACTGCATATGGGTTCTAAGTTTGGTATATGGCGTAGGAAATTGAGAAAACTTTTGATGGTTTTTCTATGCGCTTTTAATGTGACGTATGTCGTTGCTAGTCAGTTTTGTTTCTTTGAATTATTGCACATGTCAGATGGGAGTGAATCCTGTTTGTGTCGAATAAGCGGAAAACAAATCCATCAAGTGAAAAAAGATGGAAAGTGTCTGGCCCTATCTTTCGAGCAACGAATACTATTGCAATGAATACTGGCTTTTGATGGATAACTTTGGTTGGGGATCTATGTTTTTACCCAGACACGGTAGCAACGTTTTTTGACACGCCAGTAAAGTTCGGTTATAAATTGATGTTACCAAGAATACTTGCAACTATAATAAATCAGAAAACTAGACTGATCTTTTTTTTAAAATCTTTTCTTCAAATTTATTTCTAATTTATTGCAATTTTGTGTACTCATTTTTATATAAAAAAAAAATAAAAAAAATTGATTTTTCAAAATTTTAATTTTAATTTTCTAGACATTTAGCTCGAAATCCTTTCATTTGTGACTGCAATTTACGTTGGTTATCCGAATACCTGCATCGTAATCCAATTGAGACTAGTGGAGCTCGATGTGAGAGTCCAAAACGTATGCAGAGGAAGAGGATTGGACAAATGAAAGATGACAAGTTTAAATGTAAGGGTATGTAGGCTTAGCTATGAGCTTGCCACAACATTTGTTCAGTTAAAAAAATAGGTGAAAATTATAAATTGAATATTTTGGATTTTTTGTTTGTTATTTTATTTTATACAGGTGTTGAAGATCATAGAACAAAACTAGCAGGACAATGTATGATCGATAAAGGATGTCCCGAGGCTTGTGTTTGCGAAGAAACTATAGTGGATTGTTCCGGACGGATGCTGAAGGAAATTCCTAATGATATACCAATGTTCACTACTGAACTGTAGGTTTTAAAATATGCTAATTTTTCAGTTTATATGCAACATATCATCTTTAATAATTTCTATCTTATTTTGATTGATAGGCGCCTCAATGACAATCATATTACTAAAGTGAAAAACAACGGTTTATTCGAAAAACTGCCAAATTTACAGAAATTGTAAGTCGACACGTGTGTGGCTTTATATTTTATGTTAAAATTACGAGTTTTAGATGTCTTTGTACGCACGTTGTTTTTGAAAATTAATTCCTACTCTTTAAGTCTCTTGATGATTTTTCCCCTCGAATTAGAATGACACAAATATGTGAGAGCGAAAAAGATTAAACGAAATGATAAAACTCACTTGATGGAAATTTAAATACACACCAAAAGACAGTAAAGCCTTTTTCAAGATTACTACATCCTTGTTAATTGGCAGTAATTACAAACAAGAGATTTTTGAAGCGCTACTTATTTTCTAGATAAGACTTTCCATCAACTCTCGTTGTTACTCATTTTCCATTAAGGAAATGAGTTGTCGAGATTTTTTAATTGACAACGTAAAAGGGCATCTAACCTTTTCAGTTGGGTCTTTGTCGCTTTAACTCCTCGTGCAGTGGGAATTGGTCTCGAATGAAAAAGAGAAAAAGCTCGTTGCATTTAGTTTGGTCGTCGTCTCTCACGCAAAACTCGCTGGGAAATTGAATCAGAGATGGTCTGGGTAAAGGATTTGCCATTAGTGGTCGAGCCAAGTAATGGCACCTCGGACCTCTTGTTGGAATGTTAATCAGTTTCTTTCTACTCTTATATTTTCTTTTAACTTTTTTCTTTAGGGATTTGAGACATAACGATATCATTAATATCGAAGATGGTGCCTTTCAAGGAGCTAGTGCATTACAAGATTTGTAAGTTTTTTAGTTTCATTTTTCTTTTAATAAAAATTTATTTTGGTTTGTAATTCAAGAGGAAAATATATGGGGCTTTGTATTAATTGGTCCTTATGGATATATTTTAAGAATGATGTAATAAAAAGAACAAATTGTATCAGTGATTTGTTGCTCTCTCGAGCTGTGTTTTGGTGTTAGTAAATCATTATTTATCTTAAAATCAGATGGGACTTTTCTGATTGTGCCTCTGTTTGTAATATGATTTATAATTGACGTATACTATTTATCATTTTTGTTAATTTATTGATTTATTTATTTTTTTATCTTATTAGACTTCTCACTGAAAACAAAATAAAGGAAGTCCATGCTAAGACGTTTGAGGGGCTCTCAAATGTACGAACTTTGTGAGTACTAACAGTTTTTAATTTTCTATCTTTAAATCAATTTTATTTTTTAAAAAAATACTAATAACTGGAAAAAAAGTAATCATTACCAAATTAACCACAGACACATTAACAGTTTTATCTCTGTAATTCATCCAACAATTTGCTTCGTACATGTTTGGGTGTTTGTGTGACAGCAATTGGATCTTGTTTATTAGCTGGAAGAAATTGGTCGGAGCAAAGAAATAGATGTTATATACACACACATAAAAAAAGAGTTTCAGTTTTTTTTTTGGTTGCTTAGTTTGTTACTTTTTTGTGTACATCTCTTAAGAAGCCAAGTAACAAAGATGAAAGCTTCCAATTTCTCGCTTGGGGAATTCGAGCTTTTTAGGAAAGCTTTCTCTCTTGCACTTTGACAGCCATAACGAAAAAGATGAAGCGAATTAGTTTAGATGACGATGACAAAGGTGCAAAAGATTATTTTCTGATTTATGAAACAAGCCTTTTCCGTAAATGAAGAGTTGTTTTGAAACTGTGTAATTGTTAGTGTGTGAATAAGATATGGTGAGCAGCAAAAGTCATAGAAGCAAAGGGTTTGATGATTTATTCAGCAAAGATGAAAGATGCATCAAGATCGTAATCCAGATTTGTGGTTTCATTTTTAATCAATATTTTCTACTTTGATGTGTTGTAAGGGATTTAAAGTGCGTTTCTCCTGGGGATTTTCAATTTCGTCTTGTCATCTCTTTTTTCTTTTTCTTCCATTTTGATATTATATTATTTGATCGTGTTGAGAATGAATTGTTTTGTTTTCTTAGGATGCTGCGTACTAATGAAATTGAGTGTGTTAGCAATGATACCTTCACTGACTTGGATTCAGTTAGAATGCTGTGAGTGACTCATAATTAACTCTCGTTTGTATGCAATTTTTGAAAGTAAAATGAGAAAAAAAATATTAATTAAGATAAATTAAAATTAATAATTGCCTTAGTACACTAATGAAAATTATTTGATAATTTTAACTTAATCCTTTGTGTTATGAAAACTGTTAATTAAATTGCTTTATTTTCAATCGATTTTCTAGATCTCTTTACGATAACCATATAAGGTGCATCCAACCTGGTTCTTTCGACAGATTAGGATCCCTATCCACTTTGTGAGTATCAAAATTCTTGAAAACTTTGAAACTAAACTTTTTTTTAAACCGAAAAACTTACATTATGTAAATTTTATAATGTTGTGAAATATTTAATACCCAACAGAAGAAAAAAAATAAAGTGCATAGTAGACGTTGAATTTTTTTTAACGTGTTAAGTCAGCAATATTTTTTTAAGGATCCAGTTTCACACTTTTTTGTTTGCCATTGCACATTACACAGGAACTTGCTGTCCAATCCTTTTTATTGCAACTGTCATCTGGGTTGGCTCTCTGATTGGCTGCGAAAGAAAAACATCATCACTGGAAACCCTAGATGTTTGCAACCAGTTAGGCTCAGAGATATCCCCATTCAGGATATTCCTTATCCAGATTTTAAGTGCGATGGTGAGCACTGCATTATCTTATCTATTTCATATAATAACCAATATGATACTTTAATCTTTGGAACCAATCATTTATATTGATTTTTATTTCTTTTTATAGAGGAATCAATGGATGATGGGTGTATGCACACTGAGCCCAAATGTCCAGAAAGATGTGTGTGTAGCGGAACCGTGGTGAGATGCAGCAGAGCAAAATTAAAGGAGGTTCCTCATGATATCCCACCAGATGTAACTGAATTGTAAGTTAATGTAACATAATTATATTGTTTTTTATGATTTATTTATTTTTATTTTGGTTGTTATGGGGAAAGCTTAAATTGGAATTGTTGGTTATGTTGCTGTTGATCTCTCTTTTAATTAGTGTTGTTGGTATTTTTAAAGGGTACATCCTGAGTTTTATTGCAATGGAAGGAGAAACTCTTAAAACCTGTGTCTGTCTCTTGATTTATGATGTGCTTCCTTTCCCCTCTTTCTATTAATTAATTCTTCTTCCACCTGGTTCAAAGAAACTTTTTTCGTCTTTTTTTCTTTATTCTTTTTTTCTTGTAATATTTTTTTCAGAGATGTGTGTGGGTGTGTAATGGATGGATTTGTTTGCTGAGCTTTGGCTCCTGTGAAGAAAGAGTTTATCATATTGATAGCAACAACTTGCTGATTGATGTTGTGTAAAATAATAATAATTATTATTAGTATTATATTATTATTATTGTTATTATTATTATTATTATCAGTTGTTTTGAGAGGAAAAAAAATTAACTACTATATAAGCAAATCACAACACTTGAAAAACATCATCACGAACACTGCACTTAACTTGCCCCATTAGCATGAATGTCATAAATCAAAATGCACTTTTTTTAGAAAAAAAAAATCTTAAACCTCGTGTTAAAAAGTCATTATCTTGTTCTTTTGAAACCCTTGGCAAATCTTATGGTAAAAGGAAGAGGTAAGGGAGGGGAAAAACTCTCAACTCGTGAGTTGCCAACAATTTTTTCCCATTTATGGAAAGATATGGCAAAGAATTTTGAGGAAATGTCACTGCTGACTTGCAAGTGTTTACTATTCGCACTAAATCTTGGCATCTCCCGCTAATAATTTTATTGCAAGTTGAAAACCTCTTGGCAATTTTCCTCTTGTAGCAGCAGAAGGTGGTGGAGGCTGAAGAAGTGAATTTCATTCAGATTCAGTGACTGGAAGATTCAGTGAAGCGAGGCAGATTTCCCAAGGAGATTGTAACCTTCCTTCCCACGTTTTGTCAGGAAATGAAGTTGTAGTTAATGGGCGTTGGGGAACTCAAAGATTGACGCCTCCAACTCCGCCCTTTTCAACCTGATGCGATAAGAAAGTGAGTTGTCGATTCTTCAGGATAGCCTCTTCCATCCATCCACTACCCATTTCTTTTCTTATATTTTTTTTTCTTACAAAAACAACACTTTTATTTTTATCCTAATACAATTGGCAATTTTCTTTGCGGCGCCGTTTCTCTTTTTTCTTCCTTTCATCTTTTACCTTATCAGTTGCAAGTATATCATCTCTGTGTTGTCCATACAAGAAAAGAGATGGAAGAATGTTTCCCTTGAGGAAGTGCAGACGGGCCTTAATATAAACCGCAAACACTGTGATTTGATGCCATCTGCTCTTGTCTTGAGTCGATATACGTATGTGGGTGGAGGCAATGCTGACTTGTCATTCACTTGCGTGCGACATGTATGCGTGTGCATTCTTGAAACACGTTGAGAAGAATGCAATTACCTTAAGTGGAGCTTGGGAAAAGACTCAGTCGATATTCGAGTGCCTCTAATATTTTTGAAGTTCAAAAGAATTCGACACACCTGATGCATTTTTATTTTTTATATCTATTTTATTATATTTTTTATTTATTTATTTATTACACGAGTGAAAATCATTTAAAAGGTTGTTTATTTTGTTTTTTCCTGCTGAGTGTAATT
>JAQFZN010002075.1:0-12662 GCA_034687075.1 Geophilus carpophagus | reverse complement strand
ATGAAGCAAACAACCTGTCAACAATGGGTGTTTACTTTGACGAAGTTAGATTTGAAACGATTGAAGAATACTATTCTTATGATGTTATCTCATTTATGTGTGATGTTGGTGGAAATTTAGGTCTTTTTTGGGATTATGCATCCCTGCTTTAGTCCAGATTGGAGAATCGTTATTTGTTTCACTATTTAAAATAATTCTTCGTTTTAAATAATACAATCCTATTTGCACTTTATAACTGATCTAATCAATATCTTAAGCTATCGTAATCCATTGTAATTTTAAAGAAAACCCTAAGCTTAACTTTTGGATCTTTTGCTTAAGACCGGTTTAGTTGAGACAATCGAAGAGTATTATTTTTACACTATCGTATCATTAATGTATGATGCTGGTGGCAATTTGGTCCTGTTTTTTGGGATTGTGAATCCCCGGTTTCAGATTGGAGAATCAATTATTATTTCAATATTCAAACAAATTTTTCATATTAAATTTCAATAATACAACCTAATGTATTAAATGTATTACACATTGAATTTACCAATATATTTTTAAAAATATAAAAAAAAGCTACTTACAATTCCTACTAGGAATTTCCTAGATTAAGTATGATATAAAACTTTTATTCATATTTGTATTTTTACTGAATTTTCACAAAATAGTTTATATTAATCTTAATTAGAGATGTACTTGCAATGTGTGGGACTCAATAAACAGATTCGAGTTGTGCAGCACAACTCGAATTCAATTTCATTAGGCAGATATAACTTGAACTAACATCCTCTATATCTGATGTCATATTTTTGAATCTACTTATTTGTATGTATTTTTTGATGGTTTGCATTTTAATTAGTCCGTATTCTGATGGTCTGAGTTGCAAGTCTGTATTTTAATGTATACTCATTGTAATAAATACATTTTACAGTTTAAAAAAAGTTGAATAATACAATGGCACCAACCCCAAAATAACTTTTGTAAAAAACAATAAGTATAAATAATACAGCTGAAAAACTAAACCTATTTTTATTTTTATTTTTTTTATTCATACTTATAATCTTATGTACAAGTTGTACTGCAATTTCGATTTTATTTTCCTTCGTGTAATATTTTTTATCCCATTTGCATAATATACAAATCTATGGACATAGTAGAAGAAAATAATTAAAACGATTCATCACAGTCGATGAAATTAAACCATCTCCGAAAATTGAGGCGCTGAATCATTGTCTACACTAGAAATCAAGATTTAATAAAACATTGACAAAAAATTTAGAACATCACTTCCCATCACTGTGAAACACAATCGTCTGTTTAAAATTAATTGGCTGTAATTTTAAGTACACATTTTAATTCTTTGCCTCTAACAACACACAACTGATATCAGTGACCTTATCAAAAATGGCTAACTTAGAAAAACAGAGAAATTCAAGGCCAATCAGAAGTAAAAAATAATGCACGACATAAATTACTTAGCTAGGACCAGACATAATATGGCTGATTAACTAAATACAAACAAAAATATCTTATTGTTCACATTATGTGCAAAAGAAGAAAGAAACAAATCATAAATAACATCTCCAGTTGACTGTCTATTAAAGTCAAATGATCACTCACTTGTATCATTGCTTTTTTTATGCTAAACATGACACGCACACACACCCACACAGCAGAAAGAAAAAACAACAACAAAATAAACAACAAATCATCTTCAGATACAGCCAATCCCAGCATATCAACTATTACACATTTAGCGTCCTCAACTTATTCCGAGGCACAAAGTTTCTTGCAATATCGGTATCTGGACCGATTCAATTTTCAAGGCTTCTAACGGATGGGCGGTGCACGGTGGTGGAAGATTAAAAAGTGATGTAGTTTGTGACAAAATCATACTGATAACTGCCAGTAACTGTTGAAGCCATTCTATTTTATGACGTGTTTCTGTAAAAGATATTTAAAATTATAATTACAAAACAATTGTATTCAACAAATTTTAATAGGGTGTGCATCTTGGGAGTGTATAATTTTATTTTAATAAAAGACAAATAATAGACGCATTCATTACTTTATCGGGAAACATACACGACTGTTTAATCAAGGTATTGGTGTTTAGGTCAAAAAAATTTTGTAGGTCAGTTTGAGTGGGAAATCCCGAATTTTTTTTATTAGATATTAGTTTTATAGTTATTGGCAGTTGTAAAAACAGTACCAACAAAATTTTTTGCTTTATTGAGTTGTGCCTAAAATGCGGAAGTAAAGGAACAGTCAGAAGTCGTTGATTTGTTGGAATTTTCCGACTTTTCCCTCCAAGTTTTAGCAATTCCTCGTATTCATTCGCAACACCCTAACCTGTATACTGTTAGCCATGAATCTCAATTCACGGCCCGCGTGTCCATAAGTCGGATGTGCGATAAACTTCTGACTTCTTTGATTTTTTTAATTAAAATATATTTTAAAACAATAAACTGGAGCTTAAACATCGGAATGTTCCGACAAATCAACGTTTTCTTCTGTATTTCTTAATTTTTTGAACAAATAAGACAGATAGAAAATGCTGATTTTTTTCGAAATGTATGGTGTTCCGACTGTTGTTGGTCGTGAATCCCCATTCACGACCTAAGTGTCTATAAGCCAGAAGTGCAGTGCATTTCCAACTTCTTTGATTTTTTGATTTAAATTACATTTAAAAAAAAAAATCAAAAAAGTGCACCGCACTTCCGACTTAAAGACAAATCAACATTTTCTGTCTTGTCTTATTAGTTCAAAATATTATGAAAGACAAGAAAATGTTGATTTGTCGGAACATTCCGACTTTTAAGCTCCAGTTTATTGTTTCAAAATATATTTTAAATAAAAAAAATCAAAGAAATCGGAAGTGCACTGCATTTCCGACTTATAGACACGTGGGCCGTGAACTGAGATTCATGGCCAACAGTATACAGGTTAGGGTGCCGTGAATGAATACGAGGCAACGCTAAAACCTGAAGGGAAAAGTCGGAAAATTCCGACAAATAAACGACTTCGTACTTTTCCCTTACTTCTGCAAATTAGGCACTCCCAAAATCTAGAAGCACCCTGTGCACACACCTATGTTCAATATTACTACTTGGTCAACTGGTCCATCGTTTCTTGTAATCTTGGAGAACTCAAATTTGGCAGCAGCCGATGAAGAATTTCTTTAACAAACACGTCACTAATTCCTGGAAAATTCCTCTCAGCATGCTCAAAAGCATTTCGTAGTTCTTCAATAGCGTCTGCTTTCCCTGAACCCTCTTGAACTTTTACATTATTTTTCTGCATGCGCTGCAACTTTAAAAAAAATCATCACTAATGATTAACAATAGTATTAGTGTTATATATTACTTCAGTCATAAGAGGATGTATAACAGCAGATAAACAAGTAGCTGCAGAACCGAATTTTGGTTTCAAATTATGTGGCGACTTAGTAAATTCTTGATCTCTGTTACTATGCTCGTTATTCTTTTCACCATCCATGTTTTTCTTTTCACTGCGAGGTTTACTTTGGGGTGGATGAACAGGCACACCAGATGAAGGTCGTGGCTGTAAAAAAAACACAAACATGTAAATAAATAAAAAAATCAAATAAAAGTTTGTTAAGAAAAAAACCGGTGATATAGTTTAAAACCACGTCTAACTAATGCGACTTTTTTCAATACCGTATTAGTATTTTCTTATATTTTCTAAACCAATTTAATACAAGCAGAAGGTTTTATTGCATAAGTTCAAATCACCCAGCTGTTTTTTTCATAATTAAATAAAAAGTTGCTATAACTCACTAGTCCAGTTTTATTATCACGCATTACAACATGTGGTTGAGACGCTGCAGATGGGGCCATATCTCCATAAGGAACTTTGTGTATATTCCTGCTGCTAAATACCGTTTCATTTTCTGGAGGCAATTCTATGGGTTGAGGTCCCTTTACTGTCAAGTTCCATGGTTCATCAGCTATAGAATCACCCTTCGAATCATCCCTGAAAAAAAACAAAAAAATGTTAATAATTCAAGTGTACAATTAAAAAAAGCAGGTAAGCTCACAGAAAATATTTTAATAAAAACTCTAAATGCCTAAGAATGCTTCCATTTTTTTTTAAAATTAAATAATGCTAATAAACGTACCAATTGTACATAACCAAAAAAAATTAAACCAAAATATCCATGCAAACGAAAAGCGTGTCAAATTTCGTTAAAATTTCTTACCTTAATATTTTCCATGCCAAAGGAAAGCTATGCGCAAGAGTAGGGTACTCATTAATACACTCAATTCACCCACTACGTTCATAATTTTCACAAAAATTTAGCGCAAACATACCCAGCATTTTAGGCCCCCAAAGTCTATCATTAATCGCCCTAAATAATAAACACTTACGAGTCTGATCCTTCAGATTCGCTGTCACTTCCTCGATTGCCTTGTGCTTTCCACCGTTTATATCTCTCAATAAGATCAACCAAATATGAATTTTTCTTCGCTTTCCGTATAAATGGAAACTTTAAAAGTTCCTTTGCAGTGGGCCTCTGCCAAATTAAAACAGTTTATTAATTTCCAATCTTGAAAATAATCATATTGTTGTCACTTTACATTATCTGGATCTTTATTTAAACAAGCTTCTACAAATTCCTTAAACTGTTTGCTGTAATTTCCAGTTAATTGAGGAGGATTATTTTTAGGAATAAGAAAAAGAACTCTCATCGGATGCAAATCGGAATTTGGCGGTTCTCCTTTGGCTAATTCAATTGCTGTAATGCCTAAACTCCATATATCAGCCTACAAACATACAAATAATTAATTATTCAAAATATCCAATATTGAAAAAAACATTTCTTTCTATCTAACCTTTGAATCATATGCAGATTGTTTAATGACTTCAGGAGCCATCCAAAATGGTGTTCCTACGAATGTGTTTCGCTTACTAGTTGTATTTGTTAATTGTCCTGCTACCCCAAAATCTGCTAACTTCACATCTCCCATTTCAGATAACAAAACATTGGCAGCTAGAAGAATAACAATCAATTCATTTACCTTCATCGAAACAAAACAAATCAATAACAACTGCATTACCTTTAATATCTCTATGTAGTTTCCTCTCAGAGTGCAGATAATCCAATCCTTTTAACACTTCTCGTAAAATAATTGCAATATGCATCTCTTCGAAGGAACCAGCCTTCATCAAATCCAGGGCAGACCCACCCCCCAAATATTCCATAATAATCCATAATTTTGTTCCCTAAAAAAAAAAAAGAAATAATTATTTCAAAAATCAAAAACCACACCCACTTTAGCAGGTATGCAACAAAGTCATCTTACCTTGAGATAAGAGCCAAAATATTTAGTCACATATGATGAATCGCATTGAGACAATACCATGATCTCCTGTTGGATGTCTTCAATTTCATCTTCAGCCTCTTCCAAATCAATAATCTTGATGGCTACCACTTGTTGAGTTCGGTTGTCGATCCCTTTGAATACTTCACCAAACGATCCTTTTCCTATTCTTTCTTGTTTGGTGAAGATCAATTCAGGATCCACTTTCTGCAAATAAACAAATCAAAAAATGTTATTGCATTATTATTGCAAAATAATCACTTTTTAAATCATTTCACAATGACAGCAAATTGCCATTAAATTCTTGTCAACATGTCTATTTTTATCCTTTTCCAGTTTCCCCATTTCATATGGCATTCATTATTCCTTAATCCTCGTTTATTGCAATATCATTAATGCCTTTTATCAGGGTCAAATAGCACTAATCAAGTTACATTAATCAAATGAGTGGTGTGACGACAATTACTCCCGTCAGGGGCACTGGAGGGATAAAAACATCCGATACGAGGTCGAAATAGTAAGACGTACACATCACGATTTTCATATCCGGCTTCTCAAGACCCGAGTTTATTGAAATTGCTAAAGTAAACAGCTGGAATTGATGGTAAAATTCCCTCCTGTCTACTTTTTAAATCCAACATTCCCTGGCTCCGATGTAGGACAGAGGCAGGAAAAAGAGTTGTGTAATGCCTTCAAAATGCTATTCTGACAGTAATTAGATTCATTATTATTACGTAATGCTGCAGACCCATTTACTTATTTTCTCTCTCATTTTATTTATTGTCATCACTTTAGATTAAAAACATTTTTGTTTCACGTATTTCATTTTTTTTTATCAAAATAAAAATATAAATAAAAAAATTTAAAAAATAAATCCAAAGTAGGAATCCAGACTTGAACTAACTCTGAATTTTGCCTCTAGCTAATTGGCCTAAATTAAAGTCAAGTTCTCATAGTCAATGAACTGTAATTTCCCTTTATCTTTTCAAACTTGTTTCAACATTAGAAAATAAAATCAAAATCAAAATAAAATATACGAAATATTACTTCCCACTTGAAAATTCCATCATTTCCAACATGGCTGCTAATGATAAAACATTTCACTTTCCAAACCCACTTTCAGAATTAAATCCGCCATTATAAGCAAAACCTATTCACACTATAAATGACCGAAACCAGTTTGTTAAGGTGAATCAACTCACCTCCAACAGGATCAAGTAAAAGGTAAGAGGCGGTGCATCAAGCAAGAAAAAAAATTAAAAAAATCAATTCAATTTCTTTGTCTAATTTAAAGAGGAAAATAAAACCGTTGACTAATGATTAAATTATATATGACGCAATTTTTTTCCTTTTTACTCATTTCCGTCGTTTATTAAATTCCTCACTGCTCTACATAGAAATTAATATTAAAAATTAATCAACTCCAGATTTCATATCCTATTTCCTCCTCCCGCCATTTTTATTATTTATTATTTAGATTTTTTAAAAATAGAAAAAAGTGTGTTAAGGTTATTCAATTCATTTTACAATGCAACACATTATCAGTAATAACCCAATATCAAACCGTATCACCAATCAATCAAAACCTACATTTTCCTACTAGGTGATATCGAGAAAATGGGACAAGATATGAAATTCAAAATAAAATAAATAAATAAAATATGAAATAAAAATTTCAAATTTCTAAGTCTAAAAATTATGGAGAAGGGAGTTGTTTACCTAACTGGAAGCAAACAAAGAAAATAGGAAAAAAAACACTTAAAAAATGTATAAAAGGGCGTTAGGAGAATGCTTTCCAAGGTTGTTGAACAACTCATCTCAAGGCCAACAAGTACACAAAAAATGGTCTGAAGTTTCAACAAAAAAAATTTAAAAATAATAAAAGAAAAAATAGAGAGAGTAAGAAAAGAAAAATGATCGCATAACTGTAATTTGCATTTCATTTTAACCAGTAAACAAATCCCATAACTCAACTTGACAGTTGACAAATTTGCAACCAAAACTCAACATTTGTTCCTAATTAATCTCCATTAAATTTCATCATCATTTACATTGAAAAATATAAACAAAAACTATTGTCGCACATTTCCAAACTATCCCAACCGTTTTAGACCTCAAATCACAATTACACTTTATTCTATTGTCTCAATACAATCGTACAATAACTTTTTACAAATCCAGGCCTGAAACCAAGTCCAACAACCCTTTAGTCACGCTACTGCAAGTAAAAAATTTAAATAAAAACTGTCAAACCACATTGACTAACTCCTAACTCCACCCTGTGAACCTCAAGACCTCTTATCCTCTGCTATCACTTCAATTATGTATACCTTTGTCGTAATAAAACATGATTCACGAGTAGGTGATTCGTTTACATATTGATGGGTATCGGTTGCTCACATGCTTCCTATTTAACTGCTTGGCATTCAGGTTAGAGACGTTTCTTGGAGATGGCTCAAATCTCCCCCCCATCCCTCGCCGTCGACGTCCTTCTCCGAATGTATTAAATAGTAAAGGTCGATCATCTTAGCGGTATACAAATTCCATGTCTTTGGTAAATTTAAATAAACAAAAGTTGTTTATATTAATTTAGACATTTTGTATCATGCAACTACCCCACCCTATCAACACCTTCGAAAATATATGTAATTAGATGTGATAATTCAGTATTTTGCAACAAATTATCAACTTTTATTTATTTCCTGCTTTTATATTTAATTAAACCAATAAATGTTATCATTATCAAAGCTCCAATTAGGTTTTACGTAATGATAATTTTCATTCGGTTGTGTGCTCATCTCAATTTTTGTAATTTAATTTTTATTTATTTTTTAATCATTTAAAACCATCAAGTTCTTTTGTAAACCAACTTCCGGTTATATATACGCAGATCCTTACACACCCTTCCAAAAAACATCAGTTGTTCACTCGAACAAAAGTAAAAACAACTTCCTGATACATTTCAATTTTCTAATTTAAAAATTATTTTCAATTATTATTATTAATCGAATGATTATTTTGCAAAAATAAAAATCCGATCAAATGACCCTGAACCCTCAATTTTCATCAAATTTTTTCATAAATCGATTTCCTTTTTGACTTACCCACCAACAAATCCTGTCCACACCCCTAAACAAAATAAAAAAAAAATAAAAATATTTTATTTTTAAGAGTATAAATTACGTTTAAATTTGTTCAATTCTTGTCAAAATGCCATTTCTACAAGGGTGGTGGCATTTATTTTACCTGTCATTCAACTGTCATTCTTCAAGCGATGAATACCAAAACCTTTTTTCTCATGAATATAAAAAACTTTTCCCTCCCTCCCTCCCTACACCTATAAAATTCGAAAATAAATTCTCCAAAATCCGTCAACTACGAAAATCAAATAAAAAGAAATAAAATACCTACTCACTCTCTCGCACTGCTCACGCTCTAATTCCGAATAAACCTCAAGTGAAAAATAGGCCTAATGTGCAACTTAATCACCAAACTACATGACATAAAATAAAATGTGCAATTTTATTTCAATTTCTCTCAAATCTAGAACGCAATAAACTACACAAAACCAAAAAATAACTCAACTGTTTGCTTGCTACGGGAGATAAAATAGAAAACTTACTAATCTTTGAAGAGGCCTTCTCGGAGTTTGAGCCCAAGTCTGCGACCGGACAACCTGTGCCTTGTTGCGGCCGTAAAACCAACGGTCAGCGGCCGAGCAGAAAGGCAAACTCCGTGCTGGACCCACCTCGTACTTCATCGGCATGTTTACGGAACAAGTCAGGTCGTTAGCAACATGTTTCGGATCAACATGTGGGGGATGATGATAAACCACGTTCCCTATTTCCGCCAAAACGTGTGTGGATCAAAATCAATACATTTTTAGATGTTCAAACACCAGGTGGTTGCCTTCATCTGACCGAAGCGAATGACTCAGCCTTGTTGAGGAAAACACCCGAGAGAAAATCACTCCACATTTTCTACTACTGCGCATGCTCATTCGTTTTATTTTACCTCACCAGAGGCGCTGTGCAACCCAACTATATTTTAATTGCACGTTTTTAAATCTTTTATTTCACTTTAACCACCAATTTCAATTTTTGTAAAAATTAATTTAAATTTCTAAATATTAGATCGATTTAAACAACATTTTTTATTCTTTTCCTCTTTATTTATCTAGTTCATTCATCTTAGAAAATAAATCGAAAAAATATTTCCTTGCCAACCGATAGAAACAAATAACAAATACAAAAGTTTCCTTCATTATTTTCAATATTTTTCACCATTAACATCATCATCATCCCAATTCGTTGATCAATCGCTCACTTTAAACTCGCATCTGAATGTAATAACAGCCTCAGTCACGTCCCAAGTTCAATGAATTCTTTGTAATAATTTAAGCTTATACCGACTAAATTACGCTAGAAAAATAAAAGCCATCGATCACAGGTTACTTTTTCTTTAAATAATAACAGTAATCATTCTCCTTGACTATTAAGTAATACAGCAGTACCACTTTATATATTTAAAAAAATATAATTAATATTTTTTCCTTGCATTGTTTCTATATATTTTAATATTAATCCCGTGACCTCGATTTCAACATTTCATTCCGTAGCACATTTCATCTGTAAAACATTCTACAAAATTAAAGCCCACCGACTAATCTGATCAAAACATTTGAAAAATTAACTTTAAAAATCTTGTCGATGATATAATAAATTAACCCATCCCCCCAAAATAAGTTTAAATCAATATTTAAAGCTTCATCTAGACAAAAATTATATAATTACCCAAAACAAGTGATCTAAAATGGATGTTGTGGCTGCCATCTGTTGACAGCTTTGTATTATAATTTGTTTGTTATTGTCAATTTGATCTGTGCAAGTGTCTCAGTTATATACTTGTTTTTACTTCAGATTTAATTTTTTTTACAAATTTTTCAACTGGCGCCATTGCAAAAACAAAAATAAAAAAGAAAATATTTTTTAATACGACCCCAAAACCTGTAAAAATAACATTTCAAAATTTCAAATATTTTCATTTTATATTAAGCTCGTGTTTCTCCCACGTTATGAAATGTTACATCCGACATTAATCTAATATTAGGTTCCCCTATTGCAATGTAGTCATAAGATGATACAAGTGTTAGTCTAATAATAATAATAATAGCAATAGTAAATTTTAAAAATTCATTGTGCACTGTAATAAATATTAAATATTAAATTACGAAATATTTTCAAATATCCAATTCACAGTAGAAGAATTCAAAAAGTGAGTGCATAAAGCAGAAAAAATAAAATCGATCATCCTCATTTACTCACTGGACAATTTCTTTTCCCTTGGATCAAACCCAACTCGAGCCAATCAGGTGAATTTACAACCAATTTGTCAAAAAACGAAAAGGAGAAAAAGAAAAAAATTGAAATTTCCCACCTGACTTCCATTTGCATCATCAAAATCAAACTTCAAACTGGAACAGTGATAAATTACCTATCATTATTTTTGTTTATATCTGTAATAAATGCAAACTTTTACAAAATCGAAAAATGTCAGTGTCAAATATTCAAAATTTACAAGTTGATAAGTTTAAGGGTTTGGACATGACATTTCAACCTGATCTTGTTATTAGTTAATGCATTTTCCCTGCTTCTGACAATCACAAACCAACCCTAAGGAATTTATACCCACAAATGTTCTATTTAATCAGTAAGGAGAAAAGGAATTTGTTGATTAATAATCGATTGATTCCACAATTAAGAAACAGGAGTCGTTTTTTAAGGAAATAAATTAAATTCCATTACTATACATTTATTTCGAATTTCTAATACTGTTCAGTAGGTCCGTTACTGACTAAGCAAAATAATGAATTATGTGTCATGTTTGAGCAAATTGAGCAACTACGTTTATCGTCCGACCTTGCTTCCTTTAGGGAATGTTTACAAATTAATCGCTACAATTTAAATTAATTTTAGAAATATTTTGTCTCGTGTTTTACTGCTCTATTCAAAATTACCTAACATTTTAGTATTTTCTGTTCACGCGTTTAAAATTGTCCTTCAAAACATCAAAATAAACTCCAACCATAAATTTAACTACATTTAAAATTAAAAATCCCGGTATTGACGTCAATCTAACAACAAAAGCGAGATGAATTTAGCTCATCCAGCTAACGACAAAGCGCAGCATTCAAAATGGCGCCATCTGCCCATTTCATACAACTCGCGCAATAATATCCACCATCAACACACAGTGGCGCCACCTGCTAATAATTTCTCACATTAATCCATCAAGTATAATTTGCAAACAAACTGTTTTTACCAAGACTTCGAAACAATTCAAAATCCAATCTAGTTTTATTTCTCAGCAAGAAACCCCACCAACCCTCAGAAACGCAATTCTCACCCTATGCTTTCAAGAATATATGGCAAAGGCTGTCGATTGGGGACAGCTACTAAATTAAACCGCTTCCACCAAACAACAAGTCGAAGCACACCGTTACAAACCCCTGGAGTGAAACTAGATAAAGAGGTGGCATATAATTTTATCACGTCCATCACCCTAGTACAGATGCCTTCTTAGTACTAGGTAATTAAAACTGATTAAAGTCGACTACAACTTTCCATAACAAAATATTAATGTAAAAGTTGAGAGAAGGTCAAACAGCGCCATAACCTCAACGCCTTAAAACATCAGATTTGGCCTAGTTTCCTCTCCTAACTCGCTCTAGACCAAACTTAATTCAAGGACATGCTAAATTATTATTTAAATTTTGTCAGATTTTAAATAATTATTTCTTTTTCTTTTTTTAAAAAAAATTTAAAAAAATTATTTCTTTTTCTTTTTTTAAAAAAAATTTAAAAAAATTATTTCTTATATCATAATTTGTCTTTAATTTTTAACTTCCTTTACATTAAAAAATATAAAAAACATTTAATAAAAAAAAGTCTGTTACTGGATAAACATCCTATTTTCTTAGCAAGATAAATTTAAAAAAATCACCTAATTCACATCCTGGATTAATAAAAACATAAAAATTATGACACACTTCATTTTTTCATTAACCACCAGCAGAATGTCGAATTAAACTTGCAATTTCTTTTTATCTACACCATTTATCTCAGTTTAAGAGCACCAATTGTTTCGAAATTTATCAAACTCCCTTTATATCTTATCTGAAAACATCTCATTCCGAAAAAAAATCAACAGGTTGGTGACAATAAATGTGACTCGAATCCAATTTTTCCTACTTCTAATTACTTCCATTCCCTCTTAAATCGATACACAAACATCTAAATATCGATTCCTTCACAGACCTCTAAACAACTC
>JAQFZN010002074.1:0-12665 GCA_034687075.1 Geophilus carpophagus | reverse complement strand
CGGATAACTCATTTAAATTTCCTTTTTTTTCTTTTATACTTGGTGAAAATGCAACAGCTTTTTTTGGCTTCTTCGATTGCACTTCTGTAACTTCAGGTTTATTTTTTAAAACGGATTTCAGTTGCTTTGAGTCATTAGGAGTCTACAAGAAAAGGAACACGTGGTAACGGAAAAATAATTTAAAACGCTGCATTTAACTTACTTTATCGTTTTTCTTAATTTTTGATGGCGACCCATCCTGATTAGACTTTGATTTGCGTTTAGTAGTCATGATAATGCCGTAAATCTGTAAGATATTACGCTGGGCATTCAAACAAAATCAATGCAAACCCATGTGCAAACCAATGTGGCAAAATCTTGCTTTCAAAAACCGGAAGTATTAAACCAACTGAAGGAACTCTAGTGGTAAATTATTAAAACTAAAGGTTTTTACTTTCTGCCGCCAGACGTAGTTATAATCCTAATTAAAGTTTTATTTTTAATTTTTATATTAAAAAAACATTTCTAGATTAGAACTTGTTTACTTAATCAGAATAAATAAACAGATTATTTACACATGTGATAAATCTATTTACTTAAATTTTATTTCAAATTAAAATTAAAAAAAATATATAAACATATGCTTAATAATAATTATAATAATAATTATAATAATTAAAACAATTAATACAAAAATCAAACAAATAAAATAATTAAATCAAAAAATTAAAAACCAATCAATCTAATCTTCATAACAGTAACCCGATACAGAATGGGGTTCTGACCCCTAAATACATATCCTGAATATCTTCCATATTTATCTATCAAACAATTTTTTTCAGGTTATATAAATAAAAATTTATATCCTAAAAATAATTCGCAGGCAGTAAAAAAGGATAGATAGATCACCTTGAAATAATTGAAAGAGCATTTGGTTGATGAATTTGTGCTGTCGCTATTTATTTAATCGTTCAGCAAGCGACACATCATTACATCATCACACATAGAAACATACAACGAATGACCTTTACCTCTTAAATTAGCTTAGGCGTTTCGCTTTTGAAAAGCATTTCGTTTTCCTTGTATGAATTGTCCAAGTGGTACACGTGGTCACGTTGTTATCTATCTGGGATCAAAATCCATGCCCTATTTGCCACGTTTCAAGTCCTTAGCGTAAATATGAATTTTAAGGTGTTTCGTTTGGTCATAATAGGAGCACCAGGTTCAGGCAAAGGAACAATTTCCGAGCGAATCGTTCGCGATTTCGGATTTAAACATGTTTCTAGTGGCGACTTGTTAAGAAAGCAGGTGGCTAATAAAACAGGTAGAAAATTTGTCGTTAATTTATGACTTGATATTTATTTCATGATAAGAAATTTATTATGTAATCATAACGCGTAAATACATGTGTGTACATATATTTAATTTCCGTTTCTATTATTAGCATTAGGTCAAGAAGCGAAATCTTTTATGGACCGTGGTCAATTGGTTCCTGATAAACTTGCAGTTAAACTCGTAACTGAAGAATTAAACAAAATTGCACCTGCTTCTTGGTTATTGGATGGTAAACTATATAATTAAAAATAATGTGTGTATTATTTTTTATTACGTTAATTATTGTTATTTTTTTAATAAAGGTTTTCCGAGAACTTATAGTCAAGCTAAAGCGCTTCAAAAAATCGAACCGGTTGATTTAGCTCTTAATTTAAATGTACCGTTTGATGTGATTATTGAGAGGATTCGTGGTAGATGGACTCATTTACCAAGTGGTAGAATTTATCACACTGTGTTTAATCCTCCTAAAGAAAAGGTAAAATTGTTTGTGTTAATTTTTTATTTGTTTGCTTACAAGTTAACAAGTGAAAATTAGCACCTTGTTTGTTCTTTTCAAGGGTGTTGATGACGTCACTGGTGAGCCTCTTGAGCAAAGAGAAGACGATTCGTTTCAGGTTGTTAGTCAGAGATTGAAAACGTATAAAATCACATTTTCAGATGTGATAGAGTATTATCGGTAAATAATTTTGATAATTTTCATTATTTTATTTTATTTTAATTCTCTTTTTGTTTTATTTTTATTTCTAGGCAATTGCAGTTGCTCAAAGAATTTAGCGGGCATGAAACGAATGAAATTTGGCCAAAAGTACACAGATTTTTGTCTCAATTTATTGAACCGAAATCAGGACCATAAATAATTTAATATTTGTTGTTGAGAGAGATCATAATATTTGTAATTTGTAGTTTTCTTTGTGTTTTGAGTGAGGACGTAGATATATTTCTATTTCAAATCATTCCAGACAAATCTATATACTGCCTTTTATTTTAATATCATGTTTGGACAATTTTCTTTTAAAGTTTAAAAAAGAAATGGAAATAAATGAGAAATGAAATGATATATTATCGAATCTATGCATATATTTTTAGAGTTGTATTCATTCGGAAATGTATACTTTTGTGATTGTTTTTATAGTTGATGATGTATCACATGCCATCTTCTATCTATTGATCGTGAAAAATATTTTTGTAATAATCCGGGTACTGTTTTGTTATTATATTTAGTTAATAAAATTTAAAAAAATACCCATTTATTTAATCTCACCAAAATTTCTTTTTTTTTGTTAAAAAATAATTTTATACACATTTTTTCTTGCTCCATTTAGTTACATGATCATCCGCATTATCTTCGAGATAAATATTTAATAATGTAAACAAGATTATAATATAACCCATTTTCATACTACTAACAAATAAGAAAACAAAATTTTAAAAATAAAAAGTTAATTATTTTTCATTATTCTTTTTGTTCTTCAAAGAACAACAAATTCCTCTTCAGAATCAATTTCGGACCCTACGTCACTTTCTAAACGATAATCACGACAAACAAATAATTCTTCTCGAAATTGACAATCCATATTGCTATTTTCACCAGTTCCTTCAGCTACAACAAAAATTGGGTATTCTGCACTTGGTGAATGAGTGTATTTAACCTAAAATAATGAAATTTACATAAAATTAGAATAAAAATATACATTTTTTTAATTTTTAAAAATTTTTACTTCTTTTGAAAGCTTAATGAAAGCTTCAAATTGATTTTTCGAATCGCAATAAAATCCGATGGTACAACTAGGATCCATTCGAGAAAAAGACATTTTTCTTGGCGATAAACAATGAAAAGATTGCAAAGGAAAATCTTGTTTACTAACATCAACAACTTCTTGGCAATAATGAGGATCGAGATGTATTAATTTATCATCTGTAAATATAATAATTTAATTTATTATTAATTTATCATTAATAATTATTAATAATTACTTTACCTTGCCACCCAACAAAATGTAAAGAATGTTTCGGCCGTCCACCGATAATTCCTATGCAATTAGGGTCAGATAAAAACGAACTAATCGAATAAGCGTAAACATTATTGAATGATTCGCCTCCAAGACGTAAAGGAACAAATATTATCACTCCTTGCCACGCATCGCCACCAATGGCTGAACCAGTACAAAGTTTTAACACGTCACCTTTATACACTAATAATAAAAAATCAAACTAAATCAATAAATAAATAAATAAATCAAAATAAAATTTAAAAAATTTACCTGTACAATCCTGTGCTACATAAATATGTAAACCTCCAAGTAATTGGTGTTTACTGCCAGCATTTTCAATCGCACTCCTAAAATAAATAAATTTAAAAAAATTACAAATAAATCGAAATCGAAATATATAATCGCAAATTAATTTTACTTTAAAATATGTGCTACTGAAGCTGGTCCATACCAATCCCCGGCTTTTTTCCCCATACTTTTACCAACTGCAACTAAATGGTGTAAAGCAAAGGGACTATTATCGTCAGGTGTATCACCAAACCATCTAATAATTTGTCTGTGCATTTGATTCTGTTCTTTCGTCTGCTCCGTAGGTTTGTATCTCCATCCTAAATAATTAATTAATTCAATTTCAGTATTTTAAAATCATTTTTTAATTTTTTTCAACTCAATACCTCTTCCCATAAAATGTCGAACAAGTCCTTCGGCCAGTAACATTTGTCCACTGCGTAACATACATCCCCATCCGCAATCAGTTGTAAGAGTCGATCCATCTAGTTCCTGAAATTCTCTTCGGTATGTTAACCATATACGAGAATAAAAGTCTTGTTGAAATTCACGAAATTCGATATCTAAATCAGTCGGTGAAGCTGGTTGCGGGTTCGGCAATGGTCTCTGATGATACGCTTGACCTAATAACCAAATTGCTGATTCTCTGCTGAATTTAGTTTTAATTTTCACAGTCCAACCTGTTTTTTTTTTAAAAATTCATATTAGATATCATTCATAATATATAATCATTACTTAATATAACCATATTTCATATTATTCCACATAGAAATAAATTTTGTTTTCATTTTTTCTGAGGTGTGGTCACTACTTGTGCCATTAGTTTGAGTTTTTTCTTTATTGGTTCTTTCCTTTTCCCTTGTAAACCAGGATTTGAAGTTCGGTCTCGATCTCCCATCTTCTACACTAACATTATCCTCGCGACTTCTCGAACTTCTGGGCTGATCAAGCAGAAATGTTGGCTCTGATTCGCGAGTTATGTGTGTGTATGGAGACATTCTGTTCTGAGCCGAAAGGCCGATTTGGTAATTCCAAATGCCCGATTCCATTTGTGGTTGTGTTTGAAGTGGAGTCACCAGTCGATTTCCATAAAATTCATCACTTACATTGTTCAACTGGACTCTTCTTACATTTCTGGGTTGCCCAAACATGAAAATTCAGCTCTTTAAATCGATTAAAAACCCAAGTCCCATGGTAGCGCCATTGTTGACCAAGTTGCATAAATTTAATGTTTAAACGTGAAATTGTTATTTTAGTTTTAAATGCATTTATTTTTACTTTACTATTAATAATATGACATGAAATGTATAATTTAGTTTATTTTTAAATTAAATGATTTGTATGACTCATTTTAGTGATCACATGCTCAATTCAAGATGGCTGACGGATGTTGCTTTGCTTACTGCTTTCGCAAGTGAAAATCGAAATTTCATGAGCTGATTCGTTAAGACAGCACAATCAAACGGAACTTTCAAGCTCAACATTCAGTCGCACATCTGCTTCGAGTGTAGAACTGATTTGTGCATTTATTCAATTTAAATTATTAATATTTTTTGTACATAACATTCATATTTACTTCGCGTGAAAAGACTTATCAGAAGCAAACCAGACTGTTATCTATAGTTTATTGACACTTAGTAATTGCACATTAACTTCCCATCTGTTTGAAAAAATTTCGTATTAATTTATTTCAATTTGATTTAGGCTGCAAGTGGTGTCACACACATTTATCCAATCAAAATGACAGAAATGACACAAACAAATCTCACTGATGCTGACTCAGGCGAATCATGGTCTCAATCAATTTCACCTTTAACTTCATCCGAATCAGACGACAAGCAAAATAATTCGATCATAGAGAC
Organism: Geophilus carpophagus; assembly: GCA_034687075.1. Lineage (NCBI taxonomy): Eukaryota > Metazoa > Arthropoda > Chilopoda > Geophilomorpha > Geophilidae > Geophilus > Geophilus carpophagus. Next base: position 7,210 of record JAQFZN010002074.1, on the reverse strand, counting down.
AAAGAAAAGTAAGAATATTAAATAAAGTAAATAAAATTATTTCATTTTCAATTATTTATTTATTTATTTATCAGCCAAGCCGGAAAAATCTACAGAAACTGCCATTTTAGATGATGAAATAAAGATGGATGATACGAATGTAGCAATTGATTACATTGACCAAACAGAAGAAATACTTATCGATTTAAATTCAGAAGAAATAACGAAACCTGAAAATGGAGATGCTTCTTTAAGCGATCTGACTGATGATCCACATAATACTGAATGTTCGGATTCGGATAAAGCAGAAAATAAAAATGTTGCGAGTTCGAAAAGCGAATTTGGTCAAGGAGATGGCCATGCACGCGCTAGTACATCGACAGCGCAGCCGCCTTCGCCGGTATTATCAGTTTACCATGTGAAATGGATTAAATGGAAAGACAACAAAACTGCAATTATAACGCAAAATGAAAATGGCCCTTGTCCTCTTATAGCAATTATGAATGTGCTGATATTGAAAGGAAAAGTGCAATTACCGTCGATGGTTGAAATGATAACCGCGAGTCAGTTAATTGAATATTTGGGAGATACTATTTTTCATTATGCACCTCAGGTATTTATTTTTATTCGTTTATTTGATTGTTTTATTTGATTTGATTATTTTTAGAACATTTCTGAGGATAATCAGCTGAATTACGAGCAGAATATGCACGATGCAATGGCTGTTTTTCCTAAATTGCAAACCGGATTAGATGTTAATGTAAAATTTACGGGGTATTTGATAATAATAATTTGTTTAATTGAAATAATTTATGCATTTAATTGATTTCAGAGTGAGTGATTTCGAGTATACGCCCGAATGTATTGTATTTGATCTTTTAAATATCCAATTGTATCACGGATGGTTGGTGGATCCACAAAAAGAAGATGAAGTTGTTGCTGTAGCCAATATGAGCTACAATCAACTTGTAGAAAAAATTATAACTGATAAAGCTTCCACGAATTCAGATGTAGTTACTAAAGGTAGGAAAAGTTATTAAATTATGCGATATTTTGAAATATTAATGTTTTTTATTTAATTTAAATTGTAGCATTAATAGCCGAATCGTTTCTGGAACGAAGTGCATCTCAGTTAACGTATCACGGTTTATGCGAATTAAATGCAACGCTTAAACAAGATGAATTAGGAGTTTTATTTCGAAATAATCATTTTAGTATGATATATAAACATAAGGTAAATGTGAAGTTTATTTAATGATATTTATAATTTATATATGTATATATATTTTTATAAATACATATATATTTATTTATGAATTTATTTATTTATTTGTTTATTTAGAATGAATTATTTCAATTGGTAACTGATCAAGGATTTTTAACTGAGAGTAACGTCGTTTGGGAAACACTTTCAAATATTGATGGCGATGGACAATTTGTTGATTCGCATTTCGTCACTGTACCGCCGAAAACATCCTCATGCACTATGCTTCCAGCTACCTTAGTTCCCTCTGATCAGCAAATTGACCAAGAGTATGTTTAAATAATTTATTGTAATGATTTTTTGAAATAATCATTATTTTATTTTTTAAGTTATTTGGTAGCATTATCGTTACAAGAAGAACAAAGAAGACTTGAAGAGCAAGAAGCAGCTTGGAATGAATATAAAGAAAAACAATTAGGAGTTTGTGATACAGTTACCGAGTAATTCTTTTTTGTTTTATAATTTAATTTGAGTTATTAATTATTCAAATTTAATTACACTTAGTGAGGAATTAGCACGGAGATTACAATTAGAGGAAAGGGAATTACAAAGTGATGGCGCTACAAGACGACCAACACCCCGTGTGGCAGCATCGACAACAACTGAACGACCGGTTGAACCGAAAAAGAAAAGCGATGTAAGTATTTATAAAATACGAAACAATACTGAATTAATTAATTAAAATGTATTTTGATTTCTTTGCAGTGCATAATTTTGTGATAAGTTGGATTTAATGTCGATAATTTGTTTTTGTATAGGTTTAAATAATTATATAAATGGATAATAATAATAATTACGCGATTTATAATTGTATTACACAGAAATTACTTTGCTGGGTAAATTATTTACGCTTTTAGATTTTTATTATTAATTCTTTTAAAGTATATAAATATTAACATGATTATATCTAACCAAATATATGTATAATTGCTTTGTTCTTGTATTCCAGTTTGAATTGTGTGCATTTATTATTATTTACTTCATTATTTATGACTTAATTTCCAAATTAGACGAGGCACAGTTTAATTATTTCTTTTGTTTCTTCATTGACTTGACATATTGAAGTGGGTGAAATCGGTTAAAGCCAGAATTGACCTGTGATCATCATTTCGAAATCAAAGTCACTGCCATTTGAAAAATTTGTTAGATAAATGAATATCCTAGAACTAATTAATTAATTAATTATACTAATTTTCACTTTTAATTTGAAATTTAAAATAATTTAAAACAAAAAAAAAACATCATTTTGTGCCAATTGTTCATTTCTGTTGTATAAAATTGAAATTTTCATTATTATTAGATATATATTTTCTAATATTCGAATTAATTAGGATTAGTAAAGAGATTTACCATTGTATTTATATCCAGTGCATGCTTAATATTATCCTAGTGCTAGTTTATATGCAAATTTCATTTTAATTTGTTAATTTTATTTCATAATGCATAAAACAGGTTTCAAGAAAATATTATTTTAATCTTGGCTCAGGGACTGACAAAGAATAGATTTATTTATTCATAAACTCATGGATTTATGTATTGGGATTTTTTTGTTTTGTTTTTAATTTAATTTGGAACGTGGCCTTAAAAGAGATTGGAATTTGTGCCTTCTACAATGCTTATACGATTCATGTTTTGTTTTTAAATGTAATAATTACATAGTGGAATAAAGAATAAGAAAGTATTAACAAACAATAAAATAAATGCTGTTCTATGAATTGTTTTACTTATTTTTTGTTAAAATTTGTGGGGTCTAGGGCAGATCGCAACAACAAGGGCATCCCGCGAAAGTAGGCAGGCCACCCTAGGACAACCTGGACCCCGTCAAAAATTGATTGCCTAAGTTTTTATGGCATAATCACACCGTCACGTGCGAATTATATTTTCCTTACTCATTAGTTTAAGGCACGAGGAGAGTTGAGATACGATTTGCACTCATATTTTTATTGTGTCAGTAAGTACGATGATCCGTCATTTTTCTGATGTAAACGATAAATCGAAACTTTACCTAAATCTTATTTTATTTAAATATTATGATTTTTGAAGATAAATTTTAATTATTTTTTTATTAATGTATAAAATTTATTTACTAAATTACGTTAAAGAAATTAAAAACGACAAGTTTTAACATACAGATAGAGCTCACGTTCGCTCCTGCCATCTAGTGTTAAAACGTGTATGTAGCGTTGTTAAATAATTCCGTTCCGCCAAACACCTGCGATTTAAATCTTGGTTTGAGATAAAATCGAATCCTTTAAACAATAAAATAAAATAAATTAATTTTATATAACTTTTTAAAAAAAATTCATTTCTTAACATGTATAAAACTTATTTATTTGTAAATTTAAATAAACAACCGCCATTTTGTAAGTAATTTCAAAATCTTGATATTAGCAATAAACAAACATTTCTTCATTGTTTACAACAAACTGCCTCTTCAACTTTCTCCTCACATCCTCCAACATTTATTCCCTGGGGCTTGTTGAGAGTGAAACCTACCTGCATGACGCAACGAAACAGGTAAGCCAATCACGCTCGTGCTAACCGATGCCTCTCGCATGAGAAGTTGCCAGTCAACCCTTTGTCTGCTCAGAGATCAGTGGCCTATGAGATACGAAAGCGAGCGAATTGGTGTGGATATACGAAAACCATTTATTTCCAACAACTTTTACTTCAATTTCAATCACAATGACACAAAATCGACAGAGGACACTTTTTTCCTTCGCTTTATTCCTCACAATTTGCATCTGTACGAATGCTCGTAAGTAACTTTTATTAATATTAACTTGATAAAAATTTTAAAGAGTTGTAAAAGTTAATTTTTTCAAAATTGATAGATTATAAATGATAAAAAGTATGAAAAAGAATCACTTTATCACTTAAAAAATAAAGTTTTTTAAGTTTTTTCAATAAATTTATACAAATTTTTAATGATTTTTATAAGTAAATAATTTTAAAATTTAAAATTTAAAATTTAAAATTAATATTAAATACAGGTCATGTGTAGTGCCCGATTAAGGAAACTAGTACTTGTTTGTAATGAGGACTAGTATTTAAAAGTCTGGATTCAAATTAAGAGCAACCCAATAGACTTTTTTAACTTCCAATATGCTCTTTACCAATAAAACTACGGACACTCACAAGGATCCAATTCCATCTAAAATACAAACAAGGTCTTTAAAATTTCAAACTTATTCACGTTGTACATATATAGCTAAAGGGCACAAATCCTTAGGCCAGGGCACTGACATATTGTAAAATTCAATCTAAAGTGACCTCAGACTGGAGAAATTTGGAATAAAAGAGTTAACGATCTGCGATGAACCTTTATGCAATTTAACTGATGTGCGATACACTCATTCTTTTTCATCTTGTTGGCCTTGTTGTGTGTCGTTTAAATGTTTGTTCTGGGCTTGGACGGTCGTTAATTTATTTTTACAGCTCTTTTGTTCCAACTATGTAAAGTCATAACTGATACCTAGTAAATATTGCAAAATGTTAGAAGGAAGCTGTAACAACAATAAATATTTACCGTAAATCAAACAAGATGACGCAAATTACACTAACTGTTGTGTTAGGCTTATTCTCAATCCTTCGGCGCCTCCTACATAATATTTTTCTTTCTTCACTGTCAATTAAACTTAAAATCAGGTTATTACTGTTGAAGAAAACAAAGAATTTATAGTATTTGATTGTGTTTTTTAATAAGTAGAACATGTAAGTTAGTTTTTATTTGTTATTTTCATATTGAAGTTAATTTCTATGGTGGACTCATTGCGAGGTCAAGTTCATAATAAGAATAATAATAATAAAACTTTTTGTGTCCTGTTTTAATTACTTTGATTATAATAAAAAGAAAAGAAATAAATGTTGAAATAATAATCTCTGACATCTATTAAAGTATAATTAATGTTTTTTATTTAAAGAATATTTCAGGCTCATTTTCTCTTATGATAATTACGGCGTGAGATAGCGCTGTTTCGAATTTGAAATTTCAAAATTTGAAATTTCAAAATCACTAGGATTTTCCCATCAAATATTGCAGAATACTTTTGCTCAGATTTATTATCAGTTAAATATAGTTATTATGAAACTTTATTGTTTTTAACATTTGTTCATCCCTAATTTTAACAAGATTTGGCCTTCTCTTTTTCGTAGTTTGCTCAGGGCCTATAATTTGAAGGCCAGTAATTGACCTTCTATTTCCATGTTAACAGTCCTGTTTTGTCCCACATTGAACCTTCAAGCCCATCAAAGGTGTGAATGTTACTTGTGTATTGATTAAAGGTGTTATTTTACTTACTATTTTTTTTGTTTTATTCTCTTGCTGAGGTAGCACAATGGAAATTATCCCTTTCCCGTTACGCAGCGATGCGCGAAGGACTTCCTACATTGCTTTCTATTGGTTAAAATTATTCAAACACAGGAAATTGTTAGGTCTAGTAAACTTGGTATTTTCAAATGTATAGAAAAATAAAACAATAGATTAATAGAAGACAAATATTTGTTAAAAGTTCAATTACAATGTTTTTATTTTTCTGAATTTAAAAATTCTTCTCTGCACGCATCATGGCCTGCTTTAATTTAAAGGCGTGTCGCTACGATTTGTCTGAAAAAAGCTCTCCACCCAGACTAAATTTGCAAATAAAAAAATTATTCCTATATAAATAAATAAGTAAATAGATAAAATATTAAAGAAGGAAGTCTGAAACTTGATTTGACCTACAAAGTAGTGAGTCTCGAGATGATTTGCTGACAAACAGGTATTGGATTAGAAAACAAACCGAAACGAAATGTATGTGAAGGTTGTTTTTTCCTTCTCAAGTTGATGATAGAGAGCTTCAATTTGTTTACTCATAAATAAAATATGTCGAATAATTTAGCGTGCTCACCGGGGGCAATGAGCGTGCAATCGTTTGTCATTTTATTATGCCCTACGCAAACGCTTTTTGTACGAGTTTTTCTTGTTTTAATATGTCGAGCGTGAATCGCGTGAGCTTAACAATTCGTAAATGTGTTTTTTAGCTTGATCATCAAGGACAAAAGACAATACTTAATCGACAAAAGCTTTATTTCTACAGTTTAACTACATTCATATAGTGTATAGTTTCTACTCTGCAATCATGATTTGGTCAATTAAGGCCAAAAGGCCATTTCTAGTATAGTATTTACTCCAATAACAATTCTCGCGAAAAGATAATTAACAAAAGCTTTGAGAATGGTTGATGAGAATTTTCCAATAAAATTTTTTCTTCCTCGAATTACAATCCTCGAAAAAAGATCTCGGGTATATTAATTTTATTATCAAGTTTGGTTTTAAATTTAATAAACATTTATTAATTTATTATATGAGAATTTCACTCAAAACCATGTTTGGTATTTTTGTTGAGTTGAATTTTGTTGAGTAGTTGATTATTTTCTTCCTGTTTAACCGGTTCTCCTTGCTTCTAAGCCTGCAATTTTGTTCGTTTTAACATCATTCCCCCTTTGCTTTCTAAGTGAACTAGTTCCAAAATTATATTAAAATATACCTTGCAGCCATTTTTCTATTTTTTTTTTGTATATATAAATATTTGCATTTCCTGTGATGGGAAATGGGTTCATTATCCCTAATGCATTTGATTCTGGTGAAAAAGTCATAATAAATGCATTAGATTATTTATTGCTTTGATTAGCCTCTATTTTATCTGGGGTAAGTCAATATTGTGTCATAATCATGTTAGTAGTGTCATTAAGAAAAAAAAATCTGATATGATATCTTGTAAGGAATGGTTTTATAGGTAGATGAGTTTTTTCTATTTCAAAGACCCAGTGTGGAACACCTGTTCTCTCATGTTTCATCAACCAGTTAGTCATGTAAACATGAAAAACTGGAATAAGTAATTAGTTTTATTGAATCTGTTGCAGAAATAAATTTCTGAGTATTGAATTTATTGCTGAATTGAAATTCTGAGTATTGAATTTATTGCT
>JAQFZN010002073.1:0-12666 GCA_034687075.1 Geophilus carpophagus | reverse complement strand
ACTACAGCCAAGGGAGGTATCCGTAAAAATTTATGCCAACAGAATTTCTGTAAAATAACAGAAAAAGTACTGGCAGCACTGCTGCCAGTACTTTTTCCGTTATTTAACGGAGAAATTTTTTACAGTGCACATTCGATAAAATTAAAGTTGAAAACTGAAACCGTCTATAAGCTCTCTTCCTTTCAGAGTGAGTTCTTAGTTTTAATAGCGATTTGTCTAATGCTGTTTAAAGCTCCCAGCTTCTGTCTTTCAGTTTTTTCTTTCACTTGTTAATTACTACGTTTGCAACCTCATCCCAACTTGGTTTATGTTTGTATGGGAAAGCTTCTCCAGGAAGGTAAATCTAATCCTTATATGGGCAGCAAAGTATTATTCTGTTTTTTGACATCAAAAGTTAGATTACAAAGAATGTTTCCTGGCTGGCTGGCCATTTCATGTCCAATTTTACTGTGCCTAATGCTTGTACTGGCCTATATCCTGTTAGATTGTTTAGTTTTTTTTTATTGGTTTGATAGTCAGCTAGTTTTAATCTTTTTAATATACTGAGGTTAACAAAACATCTTTGTGCACCTGTGTCCATCATTGCTGTTGTCATAACTTTGTTTAGGGAGATATAAACAAAATGTTTGCATTTAGGTTTAGATTTCGGTATTCAAAATTGATTTTATGATTCATTTTTAGATCTGACCTATGACTGTCACTCACCTGACCATTAGGTTTGGGCATGATGCAGAGGTGAGGGAGACAAAGCATAAGAAGAACTGACTTTGAGACATAGACAGATTCAGCTTTTCTTTATTGGCTACACACCTCTCTTATGCCTTAGACCAACTCGCATGCTGCTGACAAGTCAGCGTCGCAATATAGTCCCAACCGTGCCTTGCGACCGATTGGTCTATGGCTTAGCATGGAATGCAAGGCTCAGCACAGCTCAGGTGCCATTAGAGACAGGACCTGTCTGGGGGACCCAACAGGTCTGTGTGAGAGGCGAGGCTGTCTGTTTCGGGAGGGAACTCAGGTGGTGTCTCTAATTGGTACAGGGCAAAGACCAGGGGCGCGCCAACCCAGGGGTGCAGGGGGTTCACTGCACTTCGGCGGCACCATTCAGGGGCAGCAGACCTAGGGATGCAATGGGTGCAATGGGTGCAATTATGGTGGAAGCTCTTCCACCATGGGTGCAACGCACAGTGGCAGAAACTTCAAGCTTTTGGAGTAGAGGCGACAAACAATATCTTGCACCCTGGTGGCAATTTTTCTTGGCACGCCCCTGGCAAAGACAGACTGACTCCTGTTGCCAGGTGTTGTATCCAAGGTGGCAGCCAATCAGAGGTCTTCCTCTGATTGGCTAGTGACCCCTATTGGACCTGTGATCTGAAAGGTGGTCACAGACCACTGATGTTTGCATGAGGACGCTATCTGGTTTGCTGTTTATTTGGAAGATTTCAGCTTTCAGATCCTTGCTGCTTTGTTGCAACCAGCAAAATTTGTTATTGCATTCAAATTCCATTCAGGAAAATTTAATTTTTCATCTTTGATCTCTTTAAGTAACACAGAATTTGGCCACTTTCCCGTGGCAAAAGTAAAAAATAATTGATACACGAGCATACTTGGTAGTGCCGTTGGGTATAAATGGCATATTTTCACCATAAGCATAGCCCAAGACACACCACCAAGATATCCAAGTGAATTCAAATAGATATTTTTAGCTTTAGCCTGAAGTTTAATGGTATGAAAAGCAGTTTGAAAGATTGTAATATTTGAAATTATCTTATAAATTTCTTGTGTAACTCTGAACCCGTTTAAGCTGAAGACACATTTTTCATCCATTCTTTTTAAAAGAGTTGAATCTGTTAGATTAATGTTTAAGGGAATTTGGGTTAATTTTAGCAACGCAAATAATAAATCCAATTCGACACCATCGAAATAAAGTTTAATTACTGGTACATATGCTTCTGTAACAGCTCTTAATTTTTTAACCTTTGGTTTCTAACCCTTGTCAGATTCCTAGGCGCATAACTTAGTAGATGAATGGCACTATCTGCCCTACTATTCTGAGATCACACCCAAAACGGTGTGGTTGCCCACACTGCTCTCCTAACCCCAACAATTGCTAGAGGTACAGGATTTTGTAAAAACTAAATTTTGGTTTATCTACCATGTCAAAATCATACATAAAACAACTCTTTAAATGCCAGCAGGCTATGTGTTGGACCCTTGCCTTTAATATTTTACTGGAAGTGGCCTATAATCATGTTCGCTAAAATTGTGCAACAGGTATTGTTAGCACCTATTCTACACAGCCACATCTCAGCGTCTGCAGAACTGCTTTGTCATTTGATGGACATCCTGTAGGTTTTTATTGTCAACATTGCATGGTCACAATAAGACTTGCATTGACAAATTAGCCAAGTGCTTGGAGAATCCTCAGTAGAGCAAACAAAAGGGGTGGTTAGGACTTTCATACCCTTCAAACTGAAGTTCAAAGCCTTTTTGGTCATGGTTGCATGCAGAATATGAGTGGGTTCACAAAATTAATCATGTCAGATTTAAAATCCCAAGGCCAGGTCTCCAAATATGACTGACCCTTGCTTAACCACTGGGTTTTAGGCAACATAGAAGAGGCAAGGGAGAAAGCATACTGGAGAACAAGGCATAAGATATTGTTAGATTTGGTAAATCTTTATTTACTGCAGCCATCGATTTATATAAAAAAAAAATTAATTTTTATTCTGTAACCAAAACACTTTACTTTATCTGATTGATTTCTTATTAAATGCCATAAGGCATTAAGACCTGCTTTAATTGATGTTTGCATGCTATCATCAAACAACCATTGCAGTAAAAGAACAACATTCACAAGAATAAGAGCACTTTCTAAACAAATATCACATTCACTATTTTTAGCTCTTAAAATCACATTGGATAAATTGCTTAAACCAAGAATGGCTGCCTCTCACTTAACCACGAGGTTTAGGCATTGTAGAAAAACAAGGGGATGGAGCATAATAAAGACAAGACATAAGAAATAGTTAAGTTCAGTTAATCTTTATAACTTATCTGCATCTAAAGCATGCTGCTGACAAGTCAGCATCACTATAATACCCTACCTGAGCCCAATGGCCAGTTGGTCTAACAAAGACCTTGCCCTGCATGAGTGCAGGGTTCAAACTAGCATCCTCAGGGACAGGACCTGTGGGGATTGCCTGGCAGTCTGTGTCTGAGATGCAAGATTGCTTTTACCCTGGTTCTTCATCTGAATCCTAGTCAGGGATGACAGATGTTCACAACCCAAGAACTAAAACACGACACTTTCAGGTCAAGGTCCAAAGCAAGACTATTTCCTGTTTTTAGGATCTGTGACTAAAGCCTAGTACTTACAACCAGTTTCCTATGCTGTAAACCAGTCTGAACAGAAATGTTTATGAGTACTAAGCTTAAGTTGTGGCCTCGAACCTCTTTCTTCATCCCAAGTGACTTTAGGACGTGACTCATTGTGTGACGTCATAAGGAAATAAAGATATATTTGAAATTCCCCTCAATAAGTACAGACTATTTATTACTGGTTAAATAGTCAAGACTAAAATAAAAAACAATAAAAAAGGAAGATCAACTCCCTCTCTCTTGGAGAGAGTGGACTTAACTGGCGGCGACACTATGCAAATCTAGGAAAACAATTAAATATTACACTATCGGACATATTCGATTACTTATTAAACGTTATATAAATATCAAAAGCTTAAATTGTATAAAAGAGATAAAATGAACAATAAAATGTAAAAAGTGCTGATTGCAGGGGTTGTGGTCGCAGCTTGCGGGTTCACCTGTAATGTCACAAATGGTAAAAATGGATTAATACAATGTCTATCATTAAAGAACATAGATTTTACAGAAGGAAAACTAACATGGTGAAGCTAAAATAAAGATAGAACAGATATAATACAATCATTAATGTATTTTATACAAAATGAGGAGGAAAGTATAGTTAAAAATGATTGTTTTTATTAGTTTTTGTAAATGTGAGAAAGTTATCAATAATTTAAATAGTTAAATATGTACTAAAGTTTCACATCCCCGCTCACGAGGAATATTATTCTTCATTTTTTGTAAGTTATTCGTTACTTTATTACTTGTACGTACCTTCTTCTTTCTGCATTTTACTTTCCTGACTCATTATCATTAATGTTCAACTTTCGTTATCACGATTTGTTATTGTGGTTTCTTTTGTCGAGGCTGTTGGTTTGCCTTGTAACCATTTAAGCTTGAAAAGCAGAAAAGCTCTTTTTTGTAAGAACTGAGAGTAATTATGTACGAGATTTGACCATACATGCTTAAAATATTATGAAGCTTTTCATTTGTATATTTTTTATATTTTTTCAAACTTGGTAAAACTTTTTCTGACGTTTGAGCTTCAGCTTGTTCATTTATCTTTGTATTGTTCTTTGCGTAACCGATCAATTTCAGTTTTAAATTTTTTCAGCGAAAAAGTGTATTCTCTCGTGTTTCTAGGTCGTCTAATTTTCGCTGCTTTTCTGGCTTTAAGTACTCTGTCATAAGCTACCCGAGCTGTGGGATCAGTTAATATTTCTAAAGCTTTGCTCAATTGATGAAAAAGTTCAAAAGCATTAGGATTGTCTTGATTTTTGTCAGGATTGCAACTCAATGCTTTCTTTCTGTACGCTTTTTTGATCTATTTTTCTGTAACATCTGGATGTACAGATGCCATTGAGACACTTATTGGGAGGCCCAAGTAAGCTTCAGTGGCAGCAAACTCAGATAGGAGATGATCTCTCATCTGTGCCTCAGCTTAATATTAAGCGGTCATGTGACTTGGAATTGTGGCCTTCTGGTCGACCCCGAGTAGTTAGACTACGTCACGTGACAGCCTCAGAGCGTATGTCCAAAAGGACGTCACATTATCACAAGTACAAGAATATTCATATTTTTAATTTTATTTTTATTGTAAAAAAACATTTATATTGACAAAAATTTTATATGATTTGTTTAATGTTTACAAGGATTAAAAACTATGGTCTAAATATAATAATTACGAAACAATAAATGGTCAGGGTATTCTTTAATATTAAATTTGACTAACAGTTGAAAATACGATTTGAATTTATTTATACTATTTTCTTCTAATTTTTTTAAAACCTACCTCTTTACGATACTTAATATTTGACCTACAACTATACACTGTCAGCAGTGTATTGTTGCTTTGACAAACATCAGTACAAACCTTCTTAACTCTGCGAGAAAGTTCAACACAGTCATCAATTTCATTACGTGCTCTCTTTATGCTTTTCTTGTGCCAATTTAACACATCAGGTGGTAAAAAATTATCTAGTTTTTTCTGCTCGATAAAATGCACGTAAACTTTCAAATCTCTTTCTTGAGATTGCATCTTTGCAGTAAAATTTATAATGTTGCTTGTTAAATTAACTTCTTTCCTCTCTTTAACATCAACCCCAATACACCATATACCCGGATAACTTTCGCCATGTGCACGTACAAGTTCAATGTCTTCATTTTTGGCCACTTTATTTACTAAGTATTTCATCTTAGTTTCGATTAGCCCCGACCATTTTAAAAAATCTTTCTCCTTAGCATTGAATGTTACAACTAGAAAATGATTAAATTTTGTATGAATATCATCTTTTGTAAACAATAACATCCATTCGGCTTTCCCATTTACAATTTGTTCCATAATTTCGGAACCTTTTATTAATTCACTAACAATAATATCTCTTGTATTCTTGGATACATTAAAAGTAGAATTCTGTTGTGGGTACGATGGAGTAATTATAGGCATTAAATGAGCTTCATCTTCAACGATATCATTCAAATTCCATACAGGAAAATCGAATTTTTCATCCTCGATTTCTTTAAGTAACACAGGATTTGGCCACTTCCATGCCGCAAAAGTGAAAAAGAATTTATAAACAAGCATGCTCGGTAGTGCCGTTGGGTATAAATGGCATATTTTCGCCATAAGCATAGCCCAAGACACACCACCAAGATATCCAAGTGAATTCGAATAAATACCTCGAGCTTTAGCCCAAAGTTTAATAGTATGAAAAGCGGTTTGAAAGGTGATAATATTTGGAATTATGTTATAAATTTCTTGTGTGACTCTGAACCCGTTTAAGCTGAGCACACATTTTTCATCCATTCCTTTTAGAAGAGTTGAATCTGTTAGATCAATGTTTAAGGGAATTTGGGTTAATTTTAGCGACGCAAATAATAAATCCAATTCCACACCATCGAAATAAAGTTTAATAACCGGTACATAAGCTTCTGTAACAGCTCTTAATTTTTTAACCTTTGGTTGTCTTTTAAGTAATTCGTAAAATGATGTGAAAAATGCATTTCTATTTATATGGACGGGTGCAACACATAATGTATCTATATCTGAATTTTTGGTGTTAACCCCCAAACGAAATGACCCGAATGTAAATAATTGTCCACCAACATTTTCAATATCTTTTGGGGACATATTATTTTTGACACTCATTTCTTTAATCCAAGATTTAAACAAATTATTTAATTCATTTAAAACCTTTAATCGATGAATGAATGTAGTATTATCTTCAAAAATATCTAAAGACTGAATGGTTTTATTTAATTCTTCGCTTTTCTGAGCATCAATTAATTTGTTAAAGTTAAATGAACCAAGAAGATTTGGTTTGGATTCCATATTAAAACGTTTTATGTTGTTAGAAACAGAAGAAAGTAGTTGTTGAATTGAAGAAACTATTTGTTTATATAGTTTTTGAATAAAAAACGTTTAAAATTGCGTTACTTTGACGTAATGTCGTGATGAACGTTTAAATGACATATTCAAAAGCCATCAATAGAATTGAAGAAGGTACTTAGGTAGTAGTTTATTGTGCAATTGATAAAAGAACAGATCAAAATGTCAGTTTGAAGAGACTTAAAATGGAAAATGAAAGGTTTTCCAATTACATCATGAGGACATTAATCTTTGTAATGCTTTTGTTTAATAATCTGGAAAATTTGAATTGTGTTGATGTCATCAAATTACATTTTTTAATTAAATAATAACTAATAAAAATTAAATATTACAGTTCATTCATTTTTGTAAGTAAATATAACAAAAAAGATTTTTTAGATGTTTTAATTTGGTCATTATTATTCACAGAAAAATAAATCCACACATTTTATAACGAAATTTTTTTAATTTCTAAATACATTTTTCAAATTATTAAATAAGCTTACTTAATGTCATCAATTACATTATTGTTTTCAGATGCAACTAGAGTATACACAGGAAATAACTGCAATGTAGGAAAATTAATCAACTGTCCTGCAGAATCAGAAATAATAACCGATGACTCAGAATTTAAATTATCACGAGTAGAATTCAAAGCATCAAAACTCGGAGCATTATCCATCAAATTGTCATCTATCACTGACCTAGTATAATCAGACAATTGTTCATTTATATGTTTCGAATGATGTTTTTTATTATGTTCTTTTAATTTATCCACTCTAGTCGTACTAAATTCACAATTAGTACACCGAATTAAATTCTCATTTGCATTATGTATTCGAGCATGGCGGCGTAGATTTTTAACCAATGAAAACGCGTGTCCACAAACCTCACATTGAAACGGCTTTTCCTTACTATGAGTTTTCTCATGCTGATTTAAATTCTGTTTTCGAGCCGCTTGAAAATTACACCCAGGATGAACACATTTAAACGTATTCCCAGAATGAAGCAAGCAATGAGCTTTAAAAGAACTTTGATGAGCAGTTCGATATCCACATTGGTCACATAAATGTTGTTTACTATTCGTATGAAGTATCAAATGGTTCTGTAACGCGTGTTTCCACTTAAATCCTTTTCCGCATTCGGTACAGATGTAAGGCTTTTCATCTGAATGTTTTGGTAAATGTAAATTGAGCGCTGTTCGTGTTTGAAATCTCGCATTACACGAAAAACAAAAAAATGGCTTCTCGTCATCGTGTTGTTCCAGATGTTGTAATAATTCGTCGTTGGAAGTAGCTTGAAAATTGCATAAACTGCATAAAGTTCCATCATGGCGATTTTCTTTAAGATGACATAAAAGTGGTTTTACTTTTAAAGCAAAAAAACCACACGTGTTGCATGTGTAACGTTTTCTCACGTCTTGTCTCGTTCGACTTCGAATTAGTGAAGATTTTGATGCATGAGGACGTTTATTATTTGATAAATATTTATTATTATTGTTATTTTTCGTGGTGATGTACTTCTCTGATGGGTTTATTCGAATATTGTGACTGCTGTGAGGGTTTAATAAAGGTGTTGATCGTCTTATTTTTCTTGTTATTGTTTTTCTTGCTTTGTTTCGCTGTAATTTCTCTTGGGTTTGTATTATTTTCTTCTTTTCGGTCATGAAGTTCATGCATTGATTTTTCACTTGTTCCAGTTGCAGACTGTCAGCGATCTTTTTAATCAGCCGTACATTCTTTTCTTCGAAATGCAACTCGCCTCTGTAAATAAAATTAACTATTTTATCAAGAGCATCAATGTACAATTCTTTATTTTGCCTGTCTTCTTCACTTAAATCATCACAAATGTCAACTTCGATTACATTCACTAAGTTATCTGTGAATAAATTATCCGAACTAAATGCGGCTAAAACGCATGAATGGATTGAAACACAGTGTTCAAGCACTTTAATCACTACATCACAAAATTTTCCTTGCAATTTTTGAATCCATAATCCTTCCATCAAACGAAAATGGTGATCAACAACAAAGTTTTCTCTAAATCCTTCCATATTGGCAGTGCAGGAGAGAAGAAATGGCTTTCTCTATTTCTATTCGTTAATAAATTTTCGTAATAATTATACAAAATTTGAATTCCAAAACAAATTTAAATTTATAGCCAATTTTTTAATTATATTTTATTTATTTTAATATATCATTAGGATTTTTTTAATGATAAAAAAAGAACAAGAAATGTCACTGATTTAAATTTATAACTTAATTATAGTTTTTATTTAAAATTAAACTTTTTTATTTTATTATTTATCTCATGATATACATCAAATTAATTTTCCTCAAATTATTTTCCAGCGTTAAAAACAATTTTTGAAATAACATCCTAAACATGAAGCACGTAGTTGAGTAAATTATCACCAGCGGCGCCAAACAAAAATTAAGCCTAACCTGCGTTACTTGTTATACCCACACGATTTGTAATTCCCAACAATGTCTCAACAAATAACAGAGATATTTCAATCATACCAAGAATATTTAAACGCTGAGCAAGATTTAAGAGAAGAAATCCGAGTAGTAGTTCGTGAGCTGGAACACATTTCGCGAGAAGTGTTGGCGGTAATTCAAATTATCCATCAAGACCAAGGACCAGAAAAATTACCCAGTGTCTGCAGCCAGGCGAGAGATTTATTTGAAAAAGCAAAAAGCAAATACAAAGATTTAAGTGAGAAAATCCCAAAGGAACAGTATTATCGATTCCACGACCACTGGAGATTCGCGAACCAACGATTTGTTTTCCTCGTGGCAACCGTTATTTACCTTGAACACGAACGGTTAGTTACACGTGAAGAAATTGCCGATATTTTGGGTTTATTTGTGCGATCTGAAGATGGATTTCACTTAGAATTAGACGATTATCTTATGGGTTTACTCTCTCTTGCGAGCGAATTGTCTCGATTCACAGTGAACAGTGTCACTTCGGGGGATTACGCACGGCCAATACGAATTGCGAAATTTATGAACGAATTGAATGCTGGCTTTCGTCTTCTTAACTTAAAGAATGACGGTTTGCGAAAGAAATATGATTCTCTGAAATATGAGATTAAAAAAGTTGAAGAGGTTAAATATGATTTGTCTATTCGAGGGTTAAAACCGAAAGATGATGACAAGAGTGTTGAAGATGCGGCTTTAGAAATGTAAATTTTACATGTAAACTACTTGGAAATAATAAAAATGTGCGTTTTCATTATTATTTTCTGGTGTTTTCTTTCCGATGAGTTTTGTTTTGTGTTTAGATAAAGGATTATTTTTTCTGCTTTGGAGGTGTAAGCAGGCATAACCAATCAAAATAGTTTACTTGAAAGACCCGGATGCACGAGGGGAAAAGAGATTTGAGTTTATGACGGATCTGTGGTGAAAAGAAGAATTAAGTTTTAGTTTTCATAAAGAATCTTGTATAGCGTAAAATAACTGGTAAGATATTTGAAAAAATATTTCTATTATTTAGTATAGTAATTTAAAAATATTTATCTGACACTAAAGCAGTTACCTTATTTGAATCCAACCACATGTTCGATTTTTATAGTTTCATTTTAATTTATTTTTACTTTATTGTTTAACAAAGAATAGGGTTAAGTTTTGATTCTATTTAATTTTACATTCATAATCAACAGGCGGAATTATGACCACCATTGATTTAGGACTGATTGATTGCTATTTTTATTTCGATGGAAGTGGGTGTGTTGTAAGTATTTATAATTTTTTATATTTATATGAATAAAAATTGTTCTAACTGAATTTTTTTTAAAATAGAAACAGTCATGTCCGTATAGACACTGCCCGATTGCAAAAAAAAATGTTGAGGTGTGTACGAATTGGTTGGAAGGCAATTGCACTTGGTATAACTGTCCCAAACGTCACATGCATAAAATTGCAGTTGAAAACGGAGGAGGAAAAGTTACTGAAAAATCAGTTTTGGAAGAACTAATTGCACAAGGCTTCGATGAAGAAGAGGCAAAGCAAGCTGTGTTGCAAACTAAAGACCTACAATCTGCATTGATTTATTTACAACAGGAATGTGGAATATGTGCTGATTTATTTTCACACAATCAAGTGAATAAAAATACAAACAAATAATTGAATTATAAAATAATTAAAATCTATAAATTTTCAGATGTTCTCTTTTGCTACATGTGAACATAGCATGTGTCGCAATTGCGCTGTATCTCATTTTGAAACTCAAATCAAGTCTAATGCTGTTACTAGCGTTGTATGTCCCTATCCCGACTGTGTGAATTTAGATACCAAAGACGAAAAAGAAATACATGAATATTTTACACTGCTTATTTTACAAGTAATAATAGTCGTTGAAATTTTTTAGTTTTAATTTTAGGTTGTAGTTGATATTTATTTAATTTAACTTTAACTTTTTCAGCTAAAAGAAATTATGAAAACAGAATTAATGGATTTGTTAGAGAAGAAATTACTTGATTGGTCACTGACTTCTGATCCTGATTTTATTTGGTGTCCTGGATGTGGAAATGGGATGATAATAGACGATCGGAATAATAACTATATAACATGTTTGGAATGTAGTTTTCGGTTTTGTCCAAACTGCAAGAAAGTTGTAAGAAAATTTATTACATTTTTTTTATTTTTTAAATTAAATTAAATTAAATTATTTTTTTTTGTTTAATAAATTTAGTGGACACAACAGCATGTAGGTTTAGGTTGCGAACAACACGAAGCTTTACTTGAGAGCAAATCAACATTAAAAGATAGTGATGAAGCTTTGGAAAAGTTTTTGGACAGCTTTGGAGTTGGTAATATTAGTTTGCGGTATTAAACAAATTTTCGAATAATATTTAAAAAAAAATTATTTTTAGTGTGTCCATCGTGTAAAACAAAATTTGTCAAATCATCAGGTGGATGTCTTCATTTTACATGTACTGTGTGTAAATACAAATTTTGTGAGGGTTGTTTACAGCATTTTTACAACAAGGGAGTGAGTTTTTGTGATTTATTTATCATATACAGTAATTTTATTAATATTTATTAATTCAAATATTTATTTTTAGGAATGTCCACAGTTACATTGCAGTGGGCTTGGATTTCATGCACATCATCCTCGAAACTGCTTTTTTTATTTACGTGATTGGACACCTGAACGCTTACAACGTCTTCTCAATGTAATTAATGTTACTAAAAAATATAACAAGTATTTAATCTGCAACATTTGATTTTAGTCAACCAGCATTAGCTACGAGACTAAACCATTACATCCGGGCACAAAATGTCCACTAATAGAGCAGAAAGAAAAAGATGAAGAAAAATTAATTGATGAAGCGTGTGGTGAAGATGTTGAGCATAATTCTGCAGGTCTCTGCAGGTTAGTTTTATTTAATTAAATATAAAAATGAAATAAATTTATTTATTTTTATTTTTTATTTTATACAGAAAACATTATATTCAATATTTAGGCTGGTTGGTGTTAAAACACAAGGTGGATCCCATACTATTGTATTCAACAGAAGAACTTGAGCATGTTCTTCTTAAATCACGCATTCCATTACCAAATATGAGTTCTGATTATTACGAAAAGCTGTTAGGTTTGGTGAGAAATCTCAAGCAAACTGGTGGTCTTAGTAATTCGACAACGATTTCTGAAGCATATGCGCCGTTAATAGTCGGAGGAAAGGAAAATACGAGCTCTAAAACTGATTTTTCGATGAAAAAACCTGAGTTTTTACCAGGAACGAATTCTGTTAAACCTGGACTGAGAAACAATGTTTATTTTGGTTTTGATAGTAGTGATGATAGTGATGAAGATGATGAAGAAGAAAAAAGTGCAGAAGCAGCGGCTAAACCTTTGAATCCATTTAATGCTTGGGTTTGTTCTAAATGTGGTCTTTTCAATCACAGATCGAGAAAATGCAAGCGTTG
>JAQFZN010002072.1:0-12671 GCA_034687075.1 Geophilus carpophagus | reverse complement strand
GAAAATCCACAAGAAAGCCATAAAACGAGTGCTAAGATATCTAAAGAGAACAAAGGAGTACAGTATAAGTTAGTTTATAGAAGTAAGAGAGTAATTTACATGCATTTTGCGATGCTACAGTAGTTGGAATGATGGGATTGACGGGAGATCCTATACGGGATATGTTATAAAAGATGGCACCTCTATTTTGACATGGCATAGCAGAAAACAATCGATTGTGGCCCTTAGTACTGTGGAGGCATGAAATTGTTTGGTTTAGAGATTTGATTGAACGGTTTAACTGGAATGCTGAAGGATATCAAAAACTGCATTTACATACTGATAGTCTGAATGTGGTACAGATATTAAAACGAGGAGTACAAAGAACGCGTACCAAGTTCTTAAACCGGAAGAGTCACTATGTAAAGTCCATAGTGGAAACGTATGGAGTGGAGGTCAAGCATGTGAGCTCAGAGCATCAACAAGCCGACATCTTAACAAAACCATCAAGTGCGTCAAAGTTGATAAATAATGTTTGTTTATTGGGATTTTGATTACATTGATGTATTGTGTTTATGACTTTTTTTTACTAATGGGGGAGACTTGTGGGATTTGATTGGTAAACAGGAGCTATTCGTGGTTTATATGTTTTATATTATGTTCTAGTGCTTTGAGGCTACAACGATGACATTTGTATATGTTTCCTATCTGAGTTCTTCCTTTCTTTTTTATGTTAAAGACGCAGAAGGTTGTAGTCCTCTCAATACAAGCAGCTCTAAGGAAAGAGCTAGTTTTTTGTGTTTTCTCTTATATTACTGTATTGATAAGAATTCAATACAGAGTGCCTTAGTTATTTGTGTGTGTGTGTGCAAATAAAGCATCTATTCAAGTTCTAGAAGTACTTTTTTAAAAACCATTACCAAATTTAAAATGCAAAACTGCAAAAAGTGAAAGCTTAAAAATATTTATATATTAAATTGTGTAACTTGCAATATCTGATGTGATTAATCAAAACGATTTTGAATGGAAACAGATGGCACCAAAAACGACAATAGATAATTTAAAAAATATATATTTTTGATTTCCTCTTAAATAAATTATTGCACAGTAATCGTTCTCAACATGTCTGTAAATGGAGGACGGAATCTTCAAACATGTATTGGTGTAGTTTTTCTTATTACAGCACTATCTCTCATGATCATAGTAATGTTCGCAGTTAGAGTTCATAAAGTAGAGATAGAACCAACAACTATTACTGAAAACCAGGAGCGTGTTTCTGTGCTGGGAAATGCTCTTATGAAAGCAGTGACTGATTTGGAACGGGAAAATTTACCACTTTCTAATGGAGAAGAATACTCGTTAAAGGATTACATCTGCGCTCTCAAATTCTTCAGAACAATTTCAGAAGAAATCGGTAAGCTGTTAAAGAAGCCTTCAATGTGTTTAGATCCTCAATTTGATATACCCGATATTAAAACTTTCATTAAGGACATCAAAAACATCACTAACACTCTCAATTAATATTATGCCAATAGTTTGTTGTTATCTATAGTTTTCTGTTATCTAAGCAAATATTTTATATAAAAAAAATTAATTTGAAAAATAAAATTTAAAGATCTCTCGAAACTTTGTTTGAATAAAAGAGAAGCACGATCTTATCAAGCACAATCCACAATTTAAGTTAGAACACGTTTCCAACTGTAAGTAAGATGTCCACTGCAACACTTCGGTTCGTGAATAAGTCATGTCAATTCGAATGCAGTACAAATTCAAACACAAACTAGAATTTTTGTTCAACTTGTGAAATATTTAGGAAACAGAATGTTTATTCAGTTCACCCGACAGTTCTACCTCCACTTTATTAATAGGTTGGTCCAATTGTATTTGGCTCCGTTATGACAACAACATATACAGTATGGAGGAAATAAGACAAGGAAAAGTATAGAATAATAAAAAAAATTATAAAATTAAATTTTAAACTGTTAGAGAGTTCTTTTCATAGTTTTAATGTGATTTCAATGTGTTTAATGTAATGATATTAATCACTATCATTCCCAATAATGTAAAAAGTTCTTCGATATCTGACCCAAAGCGTTTCTATAGCCTGTTTTTATTGATAAATTTAAATTTTAAATTTTTGTACGTCTTGTCAAGAAGTTCCGTTTCACTGAAGTTGCTCCATAGAGGCTGTCCGCGAAAGATTGAAGTGGTTTGACCTGGCCAGTTACGAGAAAGCTGTATGAGGAACTCTATTGCGATTTGTGCCGTTTGGACGCAGTGGGGCCTTGCCTAAAGTACTCAACATGTTCCGCATAAAAGTTTCCAACCTTCAAACAAAACTCACTGAACTATGGAGGTAGATAAACTGACTTTACTTGACCATGAAGTAATAATTTAAGCTGAAAAAGTAATTCACTTACAATACGAGCCGTGAAACGTGTTTTTTTTAATGTCCAGAGTATTACTATGTTTGTTAAAGTGTCTCAGAAATCAAAATAAAAAATAAGTTTTGATTTTCGAAAACCTAGCCAAATCATTTAATCAATAAACATACTTTACACGTAAAATTCTCATGTCATTTATCTCAACACCTCGATGTGATAACGGCATGAGTGTGAAAATGTTTGTACACGCGGTTAACTGTGTACGCGGTTTTGGTTAATGTTTATACTATGTACCTCCATCACCTTACAAATTTATGATTAAATGTATGCGATTAAATTGTACGTGTTTAAGTGTAACACGCTTTAAATATATAATCACCATAGTTCCATCAGAACTAACTGAGGTATCTGTGGTCTCCTGGAAGAGTTGCAACATTTTATAACCTGTCACTACTTGCCACTTCTCTTCAAATTGATTCCTTGAAAATTTCAGGCCATAAACAAGAATGTTAGTATTCCTTGCACAAAACGTTGGATTCACTACTTTTACTTTTTTCAAACTGACAGTTTTTTTATTTAAATTTTTGCACTGACTCAATCCCAACATTCATTACGATACATATTGCGCAGACCAAGCTAAAAAACGCCAATTTCAAAAATTAATGTTACGAAACTGTAAAAAATATTACAAAATAAATTGAAATGAGTTAGAAAATGAGTACATACACGTAATTATTTAATTATCGAATATTTGGAATAAAATAAAATAAAAATTTATAAAATAAATTACGTATAAATAAGGAACATTAACGAAAAATATGTGCTGTATCTCAACAAAAATATACAACAAAAATATAACATCCTTGACAGTCACTTAATAATTACATGAAATACACGTACTATACAAAAACAGGAAATTAACTTCGTATGAATATCCTGTACATTTTTTTTACCCGTGATGCTCTGTCTACGAGCCAAAGTATTAGAATAGGTATGTACATCTATTTATTTGTTTTGGGTACTTCGCATCTCATCTACATTTCTATTTAAAAAGTATAATGCTGTGTCAATGAGTGAAACAGTGAGAATTTATGTCTATTTATCTGTCTTGGGTATTTTGCAACTTATTTACATTACTATTTTAAAAATTATAGCCTTATGACATATCCGTAACTTTGTATGATTGAATATGCTCAATTTATAACAATATTAATCATGAATGTAATCATTTATCAATGACAATGGCACAACAAAGGAAAGAAACAAATTCTGCTTATTGGCCAATTGTGTATTACGTTTTTTTATACATTATTCCTTGCATTACTAAATCCAATCTACATTTAAAAGGAAAAATAATTTGACGAACAGTTCATCCTCATTTCGTATTTTTATTGTTTGTTTAAATTTCACTACATTAAATTGAGTTTTCCTTGTTATAATACATTAGAAACCCACTTAGACAACAGGTATTCCTAAATAATGTTGTGAAATAGATTCGTAGTGTGTAAGTAATTTTTAATGTTATTCAATTTTCTGTGTTTAGTGTATTTATATCCAATTACTACACGGTCATGAAGATTCTATGGATATTCATTATTTATTTCTCTACTTGTGACCATACGAATGCAGCTGATTTTATGGTCCTCGAGCCTATGATCAAGATGGGAAAAACTGGATTAAAAACTGTCCTTTGTGAAATTCCATTTGTCAGGAAAATAATTGAAGAAGTTCGACAATTTTTAAAAATGAAGCCATATTGTCATTCCATGGTCGTTGAAGCTGTTGACGGTGTTTTTGGAACCGTAGACGCGGGTATCAAAGATTTTGAAAAAGATTTTTTGCATATTAACAACAATAAACCAAACCATGGTAATAAAGTACCAGACAATAAGAATAAAGGGCAGGGTGGTTTCCTAGGAGATATAGAAGAAGTAGCTGATGATGTGTTTAATAAAGGAGTACATGATATTGAGGATGTTTTGCATCTTGATCATGCTACCGTTGAACCAAGCCAAGATCATAAACCAAAAGATGATACACAAGATGTAAATAAAAATCAAGAGCACGATGGGATTGCTGGAAATATAGAAGGAGTAGCAGACGGACTTTTTGACAACTTTAATAAAGAATTAGAAGATATAAGGAATGCTTTACATCTTAACAAGGCTACAGCTCAAGCAGAAAAGGAGCATGCTACAACTAAAACAGTAAAACATGATACAACTAAGAAACCAAAGAAAGACACAACCACAACAGTTAAAGCAGAAGAAACAGATGTGAATAAAAATAAAGAGCAGAATGGTATTGTAGGAAGTATACAAGGAGTAGCAGATGGACTTTTTGACGGCTTTAATAAAGGATTGAAAGGTATTGAGAGTGCTTTGCATCTTGACAAGGATACAGCTCAAGCAGGAAAAGAGCATGCTACAACTAAAGCGGTAAAACATGATACACCTAAAACAGTAAAACACGCAACAAGTAAGAAACCGAAGAAACATACAGCTACTACTGTTAAAACAGAAGAACCAGATAATACCAACAGTGATGAACAAGGTGGAAGTACTGATACTGCAAATGAACAGCAGCTGGATGCTAATGGTGAAGAAATTGACGACACTTCCACTAATGTAGAAGAAACTGGCGATACTGACACCACAGATGAGCAACAAGTGGAAACAACTGGTAGTAATGAAGAAAAGGACGAAACTAACAAAGTAGATGAACAAGTGAAAGCAACTGCTGCTAGTAAAGAAAATGAGAGAACCACAAGAGAAGATATGATTCATGCCATGATTGATAAGTTGGAAAATGGACTTGACGACGCTGACAAGATTTTGAGCTAACCAAATTCAAAAATTCAATAATACAAATAATTTTATGAATGTATAAATGGGATTAGAAAATATTCAATAAACTCAATTGCATATAGATTCAAAAACTTTTTATTTTATTTGTTGATTGAATGTTGCAGTGAATAATAATAGAGATTTCTTTTCCTGGTAGATTCTCCTTAAAATTGGTTCAAACATGTGAAGTAATGAGGAATTTGGAGTAATAAATGTTTCCATTGTATATTTTTTCTTCCATTTCATTTATTTACAGGAAAAGAAAGGTAAAAGTATATAAAAAATTACAATTAGTTTATAAATGGCTTATAAGATTTGATAAAAAAAATTCTCACACCATCTAATATGATCTTTACAATTGTTGTTGGAACCTTTCCATATTTTTCTGTTTGAAAGAGAAAGAAAAAAATGTCGATTTTAAAGCAGCTGGAGATTTGTGTTCTCCGGCCGATAGGAGAACTGACAAGGTCTTTGGGGTTGGTTTTATGACAGACACATTCAATGTTCAAGGGAAAAAATTCTTTGGTAAATGGAAAATGGCTTTACCCACAATCCACTACTACAGGGATTTTATTTCAAAAAAGTGTTGGGTTGAGAAATGAATTTTCAGCTTGTAAAATATCATCGCTGAAATATTTTTTTCTCACAATTTGTCGCAACTGACTACAAAATGTTGGCATGTTCACAAAATGGATTGGCCTATAAAGTGATATGTAGGTTATTGAAGTCGTTCCGTCAGTAACAAGAGTTAAAGTTAGAATTTCATCTTTTTATTTTCTTTTCACAGTATTTTATTGTTGGAATTCCATTGAAAAACAACCATCTGTCATTAAGTACGTATTTCCCAGTAATAAAATAGAATTTTAAATCACTTTCCTGTGCTGTGTTGCAGGTAAGTGCAAAAATATAAGGGGCAGCACATTCTATTAAAATAGGAAAAATTAAAATTGGTGATTATATTTAAGTCAAACATCGTACAATTTTAACTTACAAACAAGAGCACATTCTACTATATGAGTGTACTAGGCACTGACCCACGAATCTCCAATTACCAAGGAGTCAGATTTCTAGGAACTGCAATGTGATACATTAACACAAGAGACGGCTTATTTCCAAGGGCAGCACTTCATCAAAACTAATAAAACTATACTTTCTAATTGTGGAGCAAAAAACTATTTTTTCAAAACTTGATAAAATAACTTTTTTTACAATTTTGGTAAAAATTTAATTGCTCTTCTCAGAAGAAATTTTGGAGATTCTACAATATATATACAGTATTTTATTAATTTATTACAAAAATTTATTTTAATTAAATCTTTTCTAAAATCTATGGGTTTATTTCTTATTCAAGTCATCAAAACCCTAAAAAAATATTTCAAAAGGTTCATTTTCTTTTATCTTATATCTTAATCATGAAAGTTAGTCGGAAATGCAAGAAAGTTTTAATGAGCACAGTCAAGATCTATATTTATGTTGAAAAGTGTTTTTTCCTTTTCTTATAAATTATTCGTCTTAAATTCGTTATTTATAAGGGTCTCAACAAGCGGATTATTTATGTTTGTGAAAACAGACTACATGAAATAACCCACATTTCTTCCTTTTTAGTTTGTGACATTTCATAATATTATCGGAATTCAATAGACTTAAGGGTTTATCTTATCAAACTTGTTACAGTCGATTATATTGGCTTCATTCGCCTTGAGATCAACCACGACATTTCACGCGGTTCGTTGTACATCATGTATTTTCAAACGATAAAATATCTTTACAATCATGTCCAGTTTGACAGTTGATTTATTTTCTCTCTATGACTTCAAAATTGTTCTGATGCATTTCAATCAAATAAATTTATTGTCTATAAACGACTTCCTGAGTGAAATATTTGTTTGTGAACATTGGACTATAAACAATTTACTAATACGTAAACAGTTTCTGACTTATGTATATTTTTCTTGATTTTATCTTACATTAATACAGAAATATTTTTCAATTTGTGTATGATTTGCTCAAAAACAATTTAGACTGAATAAATTAAAAATCAATACATTCAATTCAAAGTAAATTCTGATCTTATCACAATTTAAAGCAAAAAATTAGAAATGTTCTAACATAACAAAGCCTCATTAACCAACTAATTTCCCTCTATAAATGAAAACAACATTTTAAATCTCACAACTAAAACTCCAAAAAAATAAAAAACAAATTGAATAAATTTCCATAACTTCATTAAAAAATAATTCTATAATTTGATTAAATTTAATAAAACTAAAACTTTAATTAACTGAAGATCCCAAAAAATACTTGTTTTTACATTGTACCAGTACCAAATACCCCCTTATACTCAAGAGATATTCATCTCATTTGTCCATGCAGAAAAACATGAAAGTCACCAACATAATAAAAACATGAATAACAATATCTTAGAAATGTGTGACAAACTATTTACTTTAAAACTTAATGAATTTTTCCATGTCTAGACTTGTATCTATTATGCTACAGTTGTTTACATTTTGTTTGAAAAAAACACAAGAGAAAACTTTTCTATACTTTTATCAATAAAGTGGATACTCTTTTTATACATACTACCATCACTAAGAATGCGTACATGTTGCTCGTAATTTTGGAATGACCTTAAGACCATAATATCCATAAGTTAATACCGGCAAGACAAAGGAATACAAATCACACAACCCTCTTGTTGACTATAGCATTCCAACAGATGTGATCTTTTCAGCAAGAGTGCAGTTCCTTTTACTTAGAGGAAAGGGTTCTCAGTTCAGTGCACCCCTATTTTCAAGATTAAGTCTTCACATAATTGAGTCTGAACTTGGAATCACTTTGAACTTCAGAGTAAGCAATTTTAATTCTAGTGGAAAATCACTAACAGCAATGTTATTCATTTTTATTCTATTTTTAATTGCACATTATGTCATTCGAATTTTCCTGTGTAGTCATCATCATATCTCAGTAAACCACGAGGAAATTTTTTGTTTATTAGGTTATCGTTTTAACATTTAAACATTATTTCAAAGATATAGAATTTTTTTTACTTTTTCCCTGAAAGCATCCGCTGATATTGGCAAAAAATATTACATCCTGCCAAGAATACAAGAAAATATATTCCCAGTTGAAAACCATCGAAGAAAATTATTCTAACATAAATTGAAAATTTGCCTCAAAATTGCCCGGCATCAAAAATTCATTTTTTATTGCAATAAATAGTGAGGGAGCTTATCTAACCCAAGCACGCCAAATATATGCAAATTAAATCATATAAGGCAATTGCAACCAACTTAAAACTATTTCACTTGCCAAACTTAAACCCACTTACATTTCTTATTCCCTTCAAAATTCTATTTCTACATTTCCCCAGCAGCATCTAATTAATTATAATATAAACCTATTTTGCAAGTCCTAAGTAAAAACAAATTGATTCATCCATATAAGCTTTAGGAAAAAAATAATAAAAGCTATCAAGTTCTAAGGGCTTGTTGACTCAACAAAATGTTGTGTCCAATATAAATCTGTGAGTATTGGTGTATTCATGTAGCAAACATGAGTTTCTGCCAGAGACATATTGTGAATCAATACTGAAAATGATTTGAAAAGCAGGAAATATTGTTGCAATAGAAAAATTTGAACTTGTTCATCACATTGGCACTCGTCACACATTCTTCTTGCACTTTGAGTTTCCCAATGGCAAGCAAGAAAGACGATAACAACCTCTGGGAAGAAAAAGCCCTACCGTCAGTGAATGATAAATAGCACGACTAAAACGGCCCGAATTCACTGAGAGAGAAGGAAGAGAGAAGACGATAAAGGATTCTCTGGTGGGTCAAGATCATTTCGTAGGATACAGCTCAGCTGAAATAGCAACGATAGGTTAGAAAATTCAATTTGTTCCATTTCTAAAAACTCCAACTGATAATGAAATTCAAAACCTTTAGCTTTATTGTTATTAAAAATCAATGAGTAAGACAAATCTTATTTGCATTTAGTTAGATTAACTTCAATGTAGATTAAAGATTAAGTATCATTTTGAAATAAATCTATTACCCATAAACTCAATTATTCAAACTCTCTCTTTTTAAATGTTGATTCAATTTTTATTTCCTTAGTTTAACCCTTCAAGTGTAGTGATTTAGTCTGCTGCGGGTGCCAGCTATCGTCGTAATTTGGAGTTAGAGGGAGCGACTTGTGAGTAGCATGCAGTTGCATTGCACTTGTGTGGGAGGTATGTTGAGCTGCTCCCTTGATGCGTTGTATTCAGGATTACAGTGTAATTGAACCTGATTTAAC
Source organism: Geophilus carpophagus (assembly GCA_034687075.1). Classification (NCBI taxonomy): domain Eukaryota; kingdom Metazoa; phylum Arthropoda; class Chilopoda; order Geophilomorpha; family Geophilidae; genus Geophilus; species Geophilus carpophagus. Next base: position 3,163 of record JAQFZN010002072.1, on the reverse strand, counting down.
ACATACATAAATTTTGTATGTTAACAATAATGTTTAGGTGTAGTATGTTTTGTTTGACTACGTGTTGTTTCCTTACTTTCAATTTGTTATTGAACTTGTCCGCGTTTGCTTCTGATGTGGAATCTTCGAATTCAGGTAAATAAAACTTTTTCTAATATTTTTTTACAATTTAATATGTTTTAAAATTTTAATATTTGAATAGTTATTTTTAAAAAAATATTATTTTTAATGTTTTTGTTTAAATAAAAGTAATTTTTAACTTACTAAACAAAAAATAAGAGTTAAATTTATGCAAATTTGTAACAGTATTTATTTATCTATTATTTCACGTTCATTCTTGTTATTAATCTGTACAATGAAAGTAAAAATAGAGATCAAAGACTAGTTAAATTAGTTCTCGTGTGTGTCTTTGTGGTTTGGTGTTTATCTTGTTGTTTAAATATGAAGAGAAATTTTCTCTATGCCTAACTTGTGTATATTTACAAAAGATTTAATTAATATTAAATGTGTTACATATTTATTTTAATTAATAAGTGTAAGTCATTACTGGTAGGGCTGCACTAAATTTAATTTCAAGCATTGTGTTGGTTTGAGGTACAATCAACATCACCTGATTAGATATGTCAGAGCTCTGAAAGTAAATTGAATTACTTAGGGCACGACAAAGTATATTTACTCAATCAGAAATTGAAATGTCATTCTTTTACAATCTTTACTAATCTCCCAAGAATTGCTTCATACATTTATGTATTTTACATATTATACGTATGAAACAATTGTGTCAAAATTAAGAATAAAGTCAAATTTTTTTATTTTTATTTTCTCGTTTTATAGCAAGAAAATTAAAGTAATCCTACATATTGAGTGCATAATTTTAGTCTTTTGTAAAACCTTTTAGTAAAGTAATACAAGTCGTTGATTATTATACTCCAGTAGATTCTTAATTTGCATATATTTTCTCTTTTTTCCTCTAAAAGCTGAATGAAAACCTACTCACAAAATAAAAAAAATTAATGACACATTCAATGAGAGCATAAATGAATAATAAGAAGATACGACGAAATATTTTAACATTAAACGAATAAAGCACTTCCATTTCTTGAAGATACAGATTGAATTAGCAAGGTTTATGTATTTCACATTGATTACATTTAGGATAATTATTTTAAAATACAAAGCAAAGTTTAAAGCTTATAATTAATGTTTTTGTTTTACACGATACAGCAGATTGAGTTATCAATGGCAGCTAATTAAAAAAATAATCATCTCAAAATAACAGTCAAAAAACTTGATGTAAAAATACTCACAACTCTTTCTAATAATATTCTCAAATTTGACGGAAGTAACTATTGAAATTGGAAATCGTCCATTTGGCCAGAAATGTGTGTACTTTTTATATAAGACAAGAAAAATCTTGGGTTAAACTCGTCGTTAGACAGGTTATTTGATTTCAGTTGTTCGCTTTCCCAGGCAATGTCAGACAGCTTATCAATCTGTATGACCCCCCTTCTAGAGTGTAGAAATTGCAAGCGTGAACTCCAATAACTTTTCACTTTCTATGTCTTGTAATCAGATTTTATCACGTTAATATATAAGTCTTACACACCAACTGCACACAAAAAAATTTCAGTCAAATTGATGATGTCCGGTTCATGTAGTCCCCTCACGAGCATTCGTCTGAAAACACCACTATACAGTGCATTGCTCTTAGCCCACTATAATTATTCAAGCTATTTTTTCAAACTAAGCACCATGCTGTTTTGCTTGGCACAAATTTGTGGTACACCATTAAATTGACAATTTATGGTGGTCTAAAAATCCTCAAACCGTTTTAAAATTCACAACACAGCCTTTAAAATTTCTTTTATTCTGTTTAATTACAATAAATAACAAGGCACATCTGGTAGATTTGCGAAACAGTTTTACACAGTTGAGAGAAAGGTTAGGTCTATCAAAATCAAATCAATAGGCACAGTATACATCCAAATCAATCCTTTGTAGCTACAAACCAAGCCCTAAGGTTTCATTTCCGGAAGAAATGAAAGCCATCTGCTTCCAAAAAATGATGAAAGACAAAAAATTTAAGTGGTATTTTTTTGTATGTATAGAATGGGTTAAACTTAGTGTACATCTGAAGAATTATGGGCATAAAACTTTTGTATTAGTATTTTTTTTGGAAAAATTTGTTTCTTAATATAAATCAGTTTTGATGGTTGCAAACTTTGCTTTATCCTGTAGAAAGTTTATATTCACTGAATTTTTTTAGTACAAGGAGCTATTGATCGTAACAATCTTGGAATTATACTTTAATTTTTCTGTGATGAACCGTGTTTTCATTTAATAAAAAGTAGACGATCTTAACTGTGTTGTAAATCAAGTTTATTTTCTCGTTGAAAGTTTTATATTTAATACTCTGTTTACAAAGAATAATTTCAAGTTATGGCGTAAATAACTTCATTTAAGTTCGTGTGTTGTCTTTTTGACGTAACACAGAAGTGAATAGGAGAAAGCCTACAGATAAGAGCTTCGAGGGAAGTTATCTGAATACAACCTGCTCTCTGACCTAATACTGCCATCAATTTTTTTCTCTTTTAAATTGTGTACACGTTTATTTTATCTAAAAATGTCAAGAAAAGATACAGCTTTTCATTCAAAAGTGTCCTTTCAATTGTCAATTCCTAAAGTGATTGGCAAATGGTGTGAAATTTATGATTGAGAAAAGAATTCTTATACAATTTTTACATCAAAATTATGCTATGATAATATGATGATAATTAATCTTTGATGTCACGGAAATCATCAGCTTAATTGACATTTTATTTACATAATTAAAAAAGAACATTAAATTAGCATAATTAAAATGTCAAATTATAATATTCATATTTGAAGTAGGAAATTTGAATATTACAAACTTACAATTTGAATCCAAATAAGTTTTGTAATGGATTTGTAATTTAAGATTTTTTTACTGATTCATGACCAGCAGTAATTGGTTTTTTTTGTTGTCAATTCAAGCTCAAACCTCTAAAACCAAATCGCTAATCAATTTAGACACATAAATAAAACTACAGTTTTAATAATCTCTAACTTGCTGCCCGGGAACTTTACTGCACTACACCACAAATAAAAACTCTGTAAATAATTAATTTGAGCAGGTTTTGAC
>JAQFZN010002071.1:0-12674 GCA_034687075.1 Geophilus carpophagus | reverse complement strand
AATATAAATTCTTTTCTTCACAGAAGTCAGCCAACAGAAGATAAACCAATAATTCCCATATGACTATAATAATATGATTTAAAAAAATAATCTGCATTGTTCTCTTTACTAAAAACTACAAAACAAAAATTCAAATTATACAGTAAACATAAACACTATAGATGTACTGTACAATACATCACAAACAACACTTTGCTCATATTTTTTATGTGGAAATTACTAACACTACATAAAGAAATAAATACATAAAATGGGACTATCTTACCCATCTTAGGTCCCATCAAATCCTTAGGGTGATTTCCCTTCATAGCGTTGACTCTTCGCGACTGGGGGCCTCCCGGCTGCGCGGCCGACCCTACAGCGCCAGGCACGGGCGGCGCACCGGGGACTCGCGGTCCTCTCGGTTGCTCGACTGGCAGAACCCTCCGCCTCCTCTTGGGCAGTTTGGCCCGCGCTTGCGTATGCGAATAGTACATGGCAAAATTGGACACGATGACCGGCACGGGCAGAGCGATGGTTAGCACTCCCGCGAGGGCGCATAGGGCGCCTACGAACATTCCGATGTAGGTTTTCGGGGACATGTCCCCATAGCCAACGGTCGTCATGGTAACTAGGGCCCACCACAGACCCAATGGTATGCTATTAAAGTCATTTTTTGGATTGCTCTGAATTCGTTCTGCATAATACACTAAACTGGCGAAAATTACGATTCCAAGTACGAGGAAGAAAACCAATAATGTTAATTCTTTGGCACTCGCTCGAAACGTCTGTATTAGGATTTTAAGTCCTGGCGAGTGTCTAGTTAATTTGAATAGACGCATGATACGTATTATACTGCAAAATAGAAAAAAATAGTTGTTAAACAATAATTTTTATTACAAGTAAATGCATATGTCCTTAAGGAGAAGAAATATTGTCACAAATTATTCTCTTCTTCTAATGATGATGCCACTCTGGGGATGTGCCATTAAGTTTTCTAGCTGACAAAATGATTCCATCATCAGTAATGACAAACACATTGGCAGCAATTTTAATTTCCAAATGAAAAAAAAAATTAATATGTTGATTAAAGCAAGCTTATTCAACATGTTCAAACAAATTCATTTAATTGGAACGCCGTTTTAATTAATATAGATTTTAAAGTGAAAAAAAAAACAATCAAAACAAAGTTAAAAGATAAAATATTCGCAATTTGGATGTCAATTTTTTTAACGCAATAAATTGCAATGCGGATTTTCAAATCCACTTTCTTTGCAGCTCAATTCAAGCAAATTATATTTTCCATCATACTTATTTCTCTTTTTATACGACCCCACGTGGCCTTTGATCATTATTTTTACTTTACAATACGCATTCAACTCGCCGTATAAACTGTATTTTTGATTGATGCCAAACCGTGAGTATAAACCATAGCTTATTTTAAGCACGTGACTAACATGTCTCAGGAATAAAAAAGCGAGAAAAAAGTAAGGTAAATAAATCACAGCATTTCGGCTTGAAGAGTGTTTTCTGCACCAATTTTTAAACTTATAAAAAATTTGACGTCTAAAATGCTATCATAAAATATTTATAATTTTTGAAATGGTATAGAAATGTTTTATCACTGAGAATATAAAAATTATTTATAAACATATATACCCACCTGAAAAATTCTAAAATATCAGCGTTTTCTAGATGTGAAGCGAATTTCTGTAGCACCAAATCCAAGTAAAAAGAAAGAGTAGATATGAAGTCAATAATATTGACAGGTGCACATATAAAATCCAATTTCTTAGGACTAGCCACAAAACGAACACAAATTTCAAAAGTAAACCACGCATTACAAACACATTCTATGTAAAAGAAGGCCTCGTGTGGATTCGTGGCCACTTTATGTAACGTCCACGCAGTGGTGTTTTTAGATGTCTGGACAGTGATGTTTTTTATAACAGGAACACGCATATCGGGATGAGTCTTGAGGCAAAATGACAAGATGGAAACACAAATAAAAAACACAGACATAATCCCAATTGCCTAGAAAATAAATACGAATAATTATATAATAAAAATTAAAATTTTTTTCATAGCATAAACTCTTTAGACCGGTCCTCAGTATGTCCAGTCTAGAGATTACCTTGGCAGGTCCAGATGAGTATGGTTCATCAAATAAAGACCAAATTTTCGGTTTTAAGTTTTGCCACCAGGATAAATGTCCTGCCATGTAATCCTCCTCCATGCCAAACTTTCTTGCTATTTCTTCATCACTTGGTTTGTCCGTGTCCAGATCTAATCTGTCCAGAACAGCCAATGTCTCTTGCGTGTCTCTGTGAGACGTGTATGTCATCCAACAACACGGTTCCACCTGATAAAAACATTTTCAACACTTTAACTCAACTTTGCCAAGTGTAGTAAACGAATTTAATAGAATCCGACACCATTTCCGTAGTAGTATAAAATTTTCAAAACGCTTAAAGCTGTGCAACCATTCTCGCCCTTATACGACTTCCTCAATCATACAAAATACTTGTTCACAATCCACTTATTTAGTAATGAGTAAGCTTTGCCCATATATTTTTATGTTATACATGCCTTTTCCCAGTTTACGATTTGTCCTTGCCATAAACTAGAAATTCATGACTATTATGTTGTAATCAAATGTGGTGCGCGTTAAGCCATAGCCGAAATGAATAGTAACTACTCATCTACTCTAACGAAATTAAATACAACAATATCGTGCGGTGTTATTCAAAGGAAAATAAACAATTTTCCATTCACTGAGCTCTATTTGTTCGGTAGATCCTAGATCCGGTCAATTAAAACATGAATGACGTCATTAAAACTTGCCAAAGTTTTATACACATACATACTATGAAAAACAACAATTATATTTGGCCCTGCTCCAATGTAACCTTTTATTTGCACAAATATTGAGAGTGCTTGAACGTCTAAATGTAAGCCTGAGTAAATATTCGTGTTAAAAGCTATAATGTTGTTATTTTAATGCAATCAATTTCCAAAATAAACAAACGATCGAATTGTTGGTCAAGTATTAATTATAATTCTCAAATGCCCGTTAGAATAAATGATCAAACTCCTTCTCCTCTCTCATGAGTTTCAATCAGTCTCCAAGTAATCATTCATCTTACTAACATTCCAATGGCAAGCAAATGACTTTTAGCATTGAAATTCTCCTAACTTTTATTAGACACTGACATAGCATCTACTTGTTTTTGCAATATTTCAAGAATGCGCCATGCATTTTGTGAACCTAAAAATTCCTTATTTGCTGCTTCTAAATCTAAATTTGGTTCAACGAAACTATGCCCATTAAAACCACTGCAATTTTTTTTGTAATTTGCCTATTTAAAGCGTGAATAAAATCATTATCAACATGAAACTATTAGTAGTTTAAATTAGGTTAAGTACTGAGCAATAAAAATACTAAATTATTTGTATATATAAAATAATAATTTTTTTTCTTGCATTATCTAATTATACCAGAGAGAATTCTAGTGTATTGAATTGTATTCATTCACACTTCAAAGAACCTGGGTAAACAGAGAAGGAAAAAATTCCTGACTCAACATATTGCATTTACAGAAAAAGAAAAAAAATCCTGATCTCAGTTCTACAGACAATAGCCACTAGTTAGACGGTACACAAAATTTTTCATTAATTTATTGATTTTGTCTTAAGCCAAACATTTTATTATTCAACTACCTGTAACTGCTTTAGGATGTTTATCAAAATTTAATAAGTATTCTAATTTAAATTTAATTTAATTTTAAAATTTTATAAATTGCCGGAGAGAATTTTAGAGAAAAAAATGATGTGTAACAGGAAAGAAAATCTATAGTTCAGTAGATACCAGAGCTTCACGAAATGTACTGGAGCTCAGCAGGAAAGCCGAGGCACAATAGAGATGCCCAAGCTAAGATCTAGAAAGTTTTTGATGAAAAAAAGATAAGCTTTCGTAATATTCTGGATATCTTAAATTCAATCATTTGGATCTTCTAAAAACAGATGAGAGAATTTATGAAATACTTTATCTCGTATGGATTAAAACTTGAATACTAAATGCTATTAAAATCTCTCTTATTAAATTTTTTAAACTTTTAAATGTTTTTTCTTTATAATTATCGCATATATCGTGTTTTTGATGCACATAGTGATGTATCACATTTCTTTAAAAAAAACTTTCAGGCAGTTTCTCATACCCAAAATCTGTGACCTATTCACGAAGTTATAGTATGAAACAGCAGAAGTAAATTAGCACTTTGAGCTAGCAAAAAGTGTCTCAATTAATGAAATCTTCTTTTGTGTAAAACCACTACGACTCTTGTCCAGCTTGCAGTCAAACTCTCACTGGTAGTGCTAATTAAATCAATTACTCTTGTTTAAAAAACATCCTGTTTTTAACGTGTTAAAATTGAGCGAAAAAAAGCTAATTTATGTGCTTTAATGCTTATTATCGTCTATTACACTCATACCTCTCTTTACGGCCTAGATACGTTCCGAAAAAGTTGGCATAAAGCGAAAAGCCGTAGAACGAATCACTGCGCACACAGTATTTTTTTTGGCCGCATAACGAAAATTGTGAGCCGTAAATCGAAAAAGTGCCATAATTAACAAAGGCCGTTATAGCAAAAAGCCGTATAAAGAACGGCCGTATAGCGAGGTGTGTGTGTAATTACGAGCACAACTTGTACCAGCTAGTATTATCGACGTCTTGATTTAGCTCTACTTCAAAGATCCGATATTTACATTTTTGTATTATGATCCAAACTCTGCAAACTAATAAAGCAAAATATTATATTCACCTGATTTGCATCTAAACCCCAAAACTCCAACTCCTCTTCAAACAGCGGACCACAAACATCCGTTGGATAATGCAATTTGCCTGTCCTATAATAGTTTAATATCTGTCCAAACACTCCTGGGTGGCGATCAAAAAAATATTCATTCAGAATGGGATCATAATTAGCCAAAGCCTCAGTAAGGCGAGAGAGGCGCGTGGCGGGGATTTTCTTCAGGGTTGCCTTGTACGTTTCGTGTCGGATACCTCCGACATTGAGGACAACCCTGTTCTCAGCGTCCAAGTTCATCGTTTATCAGTAAACAACAAACAAAATACTCCAGATAAACACTAGTGTTTAAAAAGATAAAATGAAACTACCAAAACCACAATTGCGTAAGAACTCATCAACAGGCCTCGGATAAAACCAAGAGGCCTTCCGAACAGCAGCACGGGGCATGGAGCATGGCACTAGGTAAATCCAAAATTTATCGATTTGCAGTCACACGATAAACGCACTAAATTTTCTCTTTTTTTCTTCTTCTTCTTTTTTATTTTTTCCTCTTTATTTTATTCTGTGCGTGTGAGTTAGTAAAGATGCAGGGGAAAAATGAAGATTGAAAAATGTAGCACAATAACTAAGCACAGAATACAGTGAGAGATGAGAGGCGACCAAAAGGCTCACAACCAATTGTCCTAAGGCGACTGCAAGGCAGCATGGGATAAATTGGTTTGGTGGCCAAATCAAGATGGAAAGGGTGATGACCTTAGTTGAGGCGACATTTCAAACTGATTGAGTGGGTGGGATAATGATCAGCATCTTCATGTCACACTATCACATATCATGTGACTACTCGCCATCATGTTCAAGGAGGAGTCATCTGAAATTAAATAATTGAGAAAATTATTTTTTATGCAATTTTTTTTCATTGAAAAGAGAGAAGATTTCAGTAAACTTGTTGTTAATTTATATTTTAATTTAAACTCAAATTTTTTTTCAAAACAAATTATTAATTTATCTCTTGAATATTTTATACTTCAGTACACACTTTTTCTTGCAGTTTTGAAGAGTACTTATAGAAGAAGAAAGATGGAAAGATCAATATTAAACGAGGAAATCATGACCCAACTTAAATTTGGGTCGATTGTTTTCTTATTTCATTTTCTTTTCGAAAATCAAAGAATCTTCTTCGTTCAACAAATTGAAAAATCAAAATACTTCTGCTCAAATGATGATGAGATTCAATACAAAGAATGAAATTTCTCTCTACAAATTCAAATAAAATCCAATTGTTTTTTTCTCACACCATGCAATAATATTATTATAACATTTTATAAGATATTTCCCTTTTTATTATTATTTGCACAATTTTTAGTGCAATTTACAACTGTGGTAATTTTAAAAAAATATATAATCAAATTAAAATCAATTATTTAGTTTCGGTGAAACTCAACATCAAAAGCCACATTAAGGCAATCAACATACACCACCGTCTTCAAAAATCTTAGCAGTAGTATTAAAACCTTAATTACCTTAAAGCATCTAACCATTTCTTAATTTCAATTTCCCGTGGTAAAGTAATGGCATAGCAACCTTACCACATAATGCCAGATTTAGTCTCTAAGCTTGAGACGTACAAGGTAATTTCACGCAAGTCAATGGATTTAGCCTGTAATTGCACGTAGCACATGACCACCGTCATGTGTAAATCACTGTAAATTTATCACTTGACTTGTTAAAAACTTTTCCACTTCAACTAACCTGTACAACAGTTAGTAACCAAATATTACCACAAACACTGTTCACTTAACTGAGTGGAAAATTCACTAAGGTATAGCAAATTCAAGCAGCAACTATCAACAACAACAAATAAACTAAATGCTGTGTTTATATAGTCTTGCATTATTATTTTTAAGTTTATGTAAAGAGAATTAGATCAAAGCTTTTATAATCAACTAAAAGAATTTCTTATATTTTTGTTTGTTCAATGTTGTTTGATGAAGAATAGAGTTTGCAATTTGTTGTTTTGCTAGTTGCTAAGTTAAGTCCATTGGGAAATTGTTGCTGAGTTACAGCTGCATCCTCCCAAATTAGTGTTATTGTGCTGTAGGTTTCAGATATCTTTAAAAAAATTTTGTTCTTCATATTGTTTAAAATATATTTCAAAAGACATACTCTTTTCAACTAATTCACCCTTGGCTCAATTTGCTCACATCTCATTTCCAATTTCCAATAAATGGTACCAAACCTCGCAATTTCACTCCAAGTCCAAAGGAAATTACAGGAAATAAGGTAGGAAATAGATTAAGAAGCTAATTAAGACTAGTGATTGTAAGTATTAATAGAATAAGTTAAAAGCAACGTCCATTAGATATTTGAAAATGAACAATAGATGTCTATAATAGTGAAGTAATGAAGGAATTAATGATATATTACACAAAAGATAATTTCAAAATTGCATTAATATTTTCATCGAAAGTAATTAGATGTGATAAACAACTTGGCGAATTATAATTGCATCAATCTAAAATTGAAAAAACAAATTAATCAATTATTATTACTGCGTTATTACAAATGATTAGCTGATTTTTATCTGTTTATTTATTTACCCTAGCAGAGGTGAAATCTTTATCCATACAACGCAATTTACCATGATTTATCTGTAATCTCAGGTCAATCCATCTTCACTTATTCCTCATCTATCAAAAGTCTGACAGATTTACATTACAGCCTTTTATCTGCACCACTAAACTGCAACGTAAAATGCGGAATTTAAGTCACCTAAAATACCAAACTTTATTGCCTTATGGTTTTCAACTGAAATAATCTTTTCCATTTGAAAACTTTAGTTATTGCAGTACAATGAAAATTTAGGTGGTTTTCTCATAATCATTTGCATGTTGATGAGTGTAGTGATCTTTTGTATGTACAAGAGATCAGTGTGATTAGTGTTGCAATTTTATTTTCCCGGTTGAAAATGATAGTACTCATTTTTTACTAAAATCATTATCATCAAGAAGCAATCATTTTATTTCACTTTTTGAAGATTTTTCTTTAAAAAAATAATATAATTAAACAAAATTAATTACAGACTTCAAAATAATGTTATATAAATCTAAATCACATAGATTTTTGTGATTAATTATAAAATTCAATTACATCAAATCCCAGTAAACTTATAATTACGTGTGAATTAAAAAAAAACATTTTTTACATAAAAAAGCAGATCAAAGTTGTTTCTTATTAGAAAAAAACCATCCTTATTTCTAAGTAATGCAGTAACGCAATTTAAAGTAATATTAAACATCATTTCCTAGATCCGGATAAAAACCCATGAGTAACGTGCTAGTGTTATCTCTTGAGCCTATAATAACTTTCTCCTCTTTCCTTACGTTAAAGTGAACTTCAAAGTTATAATAGTTGACTAAAATTTACTACCTTTGCAAAAACTTTAAAAGTTCATAAAAAAAAACAAACTCCGTAAAATAAAATTTGAAAGACCTATTTTCACAACGATAAATAGCACAGGTACAAAAATTAAATAGGTTTTTGCAATGCGACAGATTACTACACAAGTTGATGTTAAACACCTGTCACAAATTTCAATATTAAGCTTTAAATTTCTTGAAGGTATTCACTGTTGCAGTTCATCTTTAAGCCGTATTGTTCAATGAAGTCTCTTGATTTGTGACTGAAGAAAATTTACGGCGCAATTTCAACGTGCACAGCCGCCGCTCGATTCCCATCGAAATTCCAATCAAAAGCAAATCAGCTTCAAATTAAAATCCCTCAAACTGCATCATTTTTTCAGATTAGGAACCAACGCAACCTACTATTGTATAAGAATCATGTCACAAGCAGCCTAGCTTATTTCAACGACGAAAATTAATCGCCGAAATTGCCAATCTTCTACCGTTCAAAAACAAAAGTTTCCAGTAATAAGTTGGAAACGGAGGAGGTGACGTAAATTATGACGGGACCTTCCATTTTCTGCCTGCCTCAAGCAGTACTTTTACTTTTTTTTATCCAATTTCTTTCATGCGCTTGCAACATTGTTCCCATTCTTTTTCCATTTCTCTTTTTTCTCCCTCTAAATTTTATGTCTTTTTTTTTCGAGGAACTTAATCGAAATACCATTCACTTTCTTTCAACTGTTAAAGACCGATGGCTTAAAAGGAAACAGAATATAATTGAATACTTAGTTTATTTACATATATCATTAGACAAAGTGAATTCTTTACAATTACAGAAAATTACGTGTACTGCAGCAAAGCTCAAGGGGCAGCACGCGGACTGTGATTTTTCTCTTGTGTGATTTTCTCTTTAATTATAAAATTTAAAAATCAGTTTAAACTAATTTCAGCTGCAAAAATGTATATGAGAGTGTATTAATTTTACATGGTGGACATTAATGGTCATCATTTGTGCTTGGGCAGATCTGGCGAGATGCTGGACACTTCATCCTCTTAAAGGATCTTAATTGCTGTTTATAAATAAAATAGTTTTTAAAATAAATTTAATGATTTAATTTAATTTAATTCTAGAAAAAAGGATTTAAATGTATTTATTTGACTTCTTTTCTTGAAGATGACACTATTTCAATTTCAGTTAAAATTTGATGAAAATCTTTTGAGCTATTGATTAATTATAAATTAGTCGTTGTGTGCCTTTAAATTCGAGTAGAGAAGAAAAAAGAAATTTAAACATTGAAGTTTTTAGGAATTATTCTCGCTAGAAACATCCCGTGATTGTACAAAAGACTTTAAATTCTATTTCCTCGCCTCTAACACAACTTGCAAACGACTTGTGAATTTTAACATCTTAAATTTTATAGAAAGGAAGAAAAACCGAACGAAGCGTGCACATAAAGTGTGATAAACGGAAAAAAAAGACTACAAACGAAAAGAGCAGAAAAACTAAATTTAAAATAAAATAAAAATTCAAAAATTGGTAAAGGGTTGGATAAATTTAAAGAATATGGATCGAAAATGTAAGAAACTCACAAAGAAACCCTACGGTAAGATTCAACATAAAAATCATCACACTCAACGCAGTTTGCAGATTTCATGCAAAATTCACCTTTTGTTTTGACCATGAGGCCGGAAGCGTTTCCATGACAACCAAACACCAGAAGAAGGTAATGGAATGAGATAATCAGTATTTTAAAGAAAGATGAGTAAAATTTCAAGATGTAAGCTAATGAAGCTTCTGGGAAAAAAATTTGAAATAGGAATACTTCAAATTTCAAAGTTTTTTAATTATATCCATATTAAAACAATAATAATATAATTATTTTAAAGTATATTAAAAACAAATTTAATTAAACTAAATATGAAAATTTACTAAGTGTGTAAATTTTTATTTTCATAATTTATTTAAAACATACTAATGTGTTGAGAGCATTTAATTCATTTAACATATCTTAATAAGACTGGCCTTACATATGCAAAATTGTCAAGTAGATTTCTAATGCACATTATGAAGAGTTATAAACCAAATATTATAAATATATTTCGCAAATCAAAAATATTACTATTTCAATGCATACAGAAGTTGCACAAAGAACAAAAACCTCCATAATAGAGTTTATTGATAGAAACAAAATATGTTTTGAAGTATGTTTTCTGATATATTATCAGAAAAAAGCTGTAATTTTAGAACATTAACTGCAAGAGAAATATTTATAAATATATTTTGTCTTGAAATAAAAGATAAAAAATAAATAAAGATGAAGAAATGAAAAAGGAAGTTTTACTTTTCCCAATATTTTCCAATAAAAGGGTTTTCGCTATTGCATAGAGTTTAATGATGTAAGGTAAGAAAGGCAATAAACTGTAACGAAGTGATCCATAACAACGGGGCAAGGTGAAGTAATGAAAAGAAAATGAGAAATAAATTGTGTAACATGAAAAAATATTTTCTTTTAATATGAAACAATTAATTTTTAATAATAAAAAACTTTTTGTGTGAATTTGAAAGAAAAATTCAACTGAAAAGAAACCTTTAATGCTTGACGAGTTTAACTTCTGCTGATATAATTTATTTCTCTAATACAAATTTAACTTTAAATTTTGCTTCAACAAAAGGTTTAAGCCTAATGACTAAAATTCTTCTGCACCTGCAGATTCTCTAATGTATAAGTACTATATTTCTTTTATTTTTATGCTTTGGCAATTTCCCAAAAAAATTAACATTCGTGACTAAGAAAGATTAACCTAGAACACTCTTCTGTTACAAACCTTACTCATTGATCACAGAATAAAAAATTGTTTGTAAAACAAAAAACAATAATACACAAGTTGAGTCACGAGATAAAAAAATTAAAATAAAACAAGCTTTATCAACCGTCAATATCACTGTTATTTCTCACTTTTAATCATTCATTATACTTTACGAACAAGATAAACTCCCATCTTTTCCTTCACATAAGAGAAAGTACAATTATAATGTGAACCGTAATCGTGATCTCAATGCCAGTTGGGATATTTTCCTCTGTCATTTCCAGTGGGAGATGACCCCTGATACTAGCAGCGGCCATCGAATCAATAATACAGTTAGATAGAAACGACTCGCCTTACCAACCAAGTTTTACTGCAAATGCATCATTTTATTTGCATTACAACAAACTCCAACACAATTAAGCACCCAGCTTTAGAAAATCATTAGCACGTGGCCGTTTTATTGAATTTAAATGTAATCAGATTGCCCTAATCCATGTCTAATGGCGATAGAAGTTCATGACTTAACAGGCTATTTTTATATAAATAAATGGAATGAGAATTCAGCTTTCGTCATTATCAACATTCAACATCAGGCCATTAAATAAATAAACATTTCTTTTTATGAAAATAAATTAAAACCCAATTGACAAATTTATAGAAATTAATGTGTTTATAAATGGAGGATTTAGTTTGTTTTCACTCAAATTTGTACGGAAATGTTTGGAAACAACAAAATCAATATTATGGTACTGTGTATTTGGTTTGTTGTACAAACAGACACACAGACTAATTTTACACATGATTGAATAGTGCAAATAGTGAGTCATTGCATTAGAAGCCATGAAAATAATCTAAATGAATTTTATTGATGTTTTAAATTAGTCACCATAAACAGTAGCAATTAATATTTATTTTATTTAAAGTGTTAGAATTATCATCCACCACTACCTCCATGTAATAATCTCCTACCATCCATCTTTAAAATAATTCTTTTTTATTCTAAATATTCTAACATGTTATTTTTGCCTGTCATGACTGACTGTGGACATTTCAAACCTTTTGGGAAAATACACCCAGAAAATTCATTTTTTTAATTTAATCTATTCTTAAGCCACCACCTTTAATATTTCATTATGTTAAACCTCTTGGAAATTATTTCTCACCCATTAATTAATTTGATAACTGAAATTAAATGCCCCATAGTTGGTGAATTTTCCTCATCGTTACCAGTTGTATGAAGAAAGATGAGCAATATAAGTTAAAAAATTGCGGTCTTACTGCACACAAGCAGAGGCAGAAGCACAAGCAGCAGGTGTTGTAAGGAAACCTTCGCCACACAGGAAAATAAAATAGTGTCGTTTTATGTCGATCGAAGAGGAGATCCATTCTAAGAACGAAAGGCACTGCAGCTCTGCGAGATGAGACACGTTTCTCGCATCAAGAGAACACTGACAACATCTGGTGTTACTCCAAATGACCACCAATCTGCTATGACAATAACACATTGGATTGCTTACAGATTTACACATTACATTTTTCATTTTTTAAAAAATGAAAGAATTATAACAACAGATTCATGTGCCCGTTAAGATAAGAAAATCCTGTAATATAGTGTTAACGTGTGATGTTTCAGGTGAGCAGAGCCGGTTCTAGGATTTGCGGGGCTGTGTAAAAAATA